>JAMPIV010006529.1:72500-278296 GCA_024509875.1 Oreohelix idahoensis
GGGGAAGTTATCCCCTGAAGCAGGGAGCCCTCAGAAAAGTCTTGGTACGAGGGTGTGGCGAAGTTCACCATCTGAAGAGCGGGGTTAATAAGAATCTGAAGTTTGATGAGACCGGACATTTCATTGGCCACTGCTGCTGCCAAATTACCACCTGCTCCATCTCCCGCCAGAACAATCAGATCTTTGCAAACGTTGAGTTCCCGCGCTTTTTGCACAATGTATTTGGTTACCGACAAGCAGTCGTTGTATGGAGCTGGGAATGGATGTTGAGGCGACTTCCGGTACCTGAAATATAGACAATATAGATATATGTATCTATAAATACTTTTAAAAATAACTAATGGAGAGAAATATCCTGTTAAACTTCTGGTGGGTTATATTTAGTAACTTATTACGCCCAAGAAAATATCATACCATTGATGAAAAATTGATTTTTGGCACATGTACAAGGAGTACGATGTTTATCCTTTTCATTGGTATATTTGGTTTAACCCCATATGCATTATGCTGTAAAAAAAAAAACCTCTATATAGTATATTCCATTAGTTGGTTTTCTCCTTGTTGGTTATTCAGCTCGGGTAAGTTTTGAATTAGTGTCGCCATCAATATTTATATATTTAGTCAGTGAAGCCTCATTGCTCATCATAGATGAAGCTTTTATGCTTTTGTGCCACTGTTTCCTTACTTACTTACTTACTTACTTATAGCGCATAACGTAGCTATTTCCCGCCACATTTTGGCGAGTGACTTACTCGTATTATTCTAATTATTTCAGAGACAATAAACATTACAACAGGCAATGGGCACAGAAAAATATTCTTTATCGTAATTAAAATAATTTTGTCCCCTTGACTTCAGATCTGTAAATGTGTTCATAAGCAGCTCCTTTCGTGGAAAAGCTTTACGGGGATTCACTTAGCCTCAAACTGACTAATGAGAGAACATTCAAGTGGACGCCTAGAGTGTACGAAGAAGAAGAAGAAGTTCATAATTTACATTTGGAAGACTCCAGACAGGTAGAGCAAGATCGAAAACACATGGAGATAAGAATGGAAATTAAAGAGACGAGAAATAAATGGACAGACCTAGAGCTGATGACACGGATCACGAGTACTTGGCATACATTAATGACGGCTTATGGTCCTTGAAAAGCTGAATGGCAATGAGATATACTCGTATATATATATATATATATATATATATATATATATATATATATATATATATATATATATATATATATATATATATATATATATATATATATATATATATATATATATATATTCTGTGCCCTCCCGTTTCTCTTTTCTCACCCGCACCTTGGCGTTGTTTTCGCTTTCATAGTTCAAGGTTTTCTTATCATCTGTGGTCACTCCCTAATCTTACCTGAGTTCTTAACTTGTTTTTGAAACAACATTGACTTCTGTTTGTACAGAGTGAACTTGCCACATTTATTTTTTTGCTTATCACTAGCTCTAGACGGTGTAAGAGTCTGCGCTGAGCGACATTCCTATTGTTAACCCAGACTTCCTGTTTGCAGACGATACACGCTACCAGGTTGCTGCCTGATAAGGTGCGAGCTCGCAAACATGACATGATAAAATACACGGCAGATCTCACTGAGGTTTACGAAATTACCATCTTGCTAAAGATTAAGACACGGACAGTGATGTAATACTTACGGCAGATGAAATTGGTTTTAATAAACAATTATAATGAAATAACATGTGGGAGGAGAATATAATGTTAAATATGTGAAGTAATGAGTTTGTAAACATGGCAGGCGAAACGGAAGAAGCGAGATTCATGAAAGACAGGCAATGGAACCACGGAAGCGCAGTGGTTAGTGCACTGGCTTCCTAGCTCGGTGGTCCATGGTTCGATCCCCAGTTGAGGCGGGATTTTTTAGACCGCAAACGGCTCCGGGGTCGACCCAGCCTCATGAATTGGTTACCAGAACAACTCTGGGAAGGTTAAGGCGGGCGGCGTAATGCTGACCATATCACCCCTTGTGTGCTGATGATCAAGAAAATACGGTCCTGACACTGTATTCCCAATATGCCTCAATAGGCGTGTAACGGGATCCTTTACCTTTTTTTTTTTACATGCAAAGAAAATATCTTGTGTGTCATGCAGAATGTTCTATAGATGAGGGTAGTTGGGAAAAAAGACCCCTACCGATATCAGACATTAATACGTGGTTTTATTGGCATGGAATAGCTAAAATAAACCACTTCTGAATTGGGTTTTTTCCAACGAAACCACATGTGCTGGTGAGCGAAAATGTCACTTATAATCTGCAACATTTTGGGACTGCTTCATTGCATTTCCATCTCGTCAAGAAGAAGACATTTCAGATAGCCAGAATAATGACAAGAAACTGGATTCCAACATAAGGACAGGACCAAGTATTAGAGGATCTTCTGATATTAGACAGAAAGAAAACTCGACTATAGTACTGGAAACCACGAGTCCTAGGAACCTACATACAGAATAACAGTGGGATTATAATTAAAGTAATACCCCGACCACCTGTAAGACGGCCTCTTAAAACCAGTTGCTTTACGCTATTCAGAAGTTTTTTTCCTGTGCAAGAAGTCTGTAAAATTCACTCCCTGTAAGTTGTAATATTAAAATTTTATCATTTTATATTTTTGCCTTTTACATGTATAAATTGCTTGTTTATGTACATGTTCATACAAAGCTGGCAGCCTCATTAAATACTTTATCATCCAAAGCTATTAAAGTAATAATTTACTGAATCATTTCAGCCAGGGGCTAAAAAAATCCCCAGCAAATTTATTTTTCCTCACAGAAGGGGAGGAAAGATAAAAAGTTCATGACCACTTAGATGATCTCACTTGTTATCCTTGATTGCTTAAAATTCCTGAAGTAGAAGCACCATTCTTCTATTTATGTCTCTGACAAGAGCAATCTTGTGTGAACGTTGATACCATTGAATATCCTCATCATTATACTATAAGTTTGACCATTGTTTGACCACTACTGCGGAACAGGGTAAATAAACACGCAACAAAGTATAAAATGAATATCTTTATACGACTTACTCGACTGCAATGATCTTGAATCTAGTAATATTAGCGAAATGTTTCAGTGGACCGTCGTACACACCTGGGAAAAAAACAAACAAGCAAACGTATATTTAAAACATTTTAATAACTGTGTCATCTTGACATCTCTGAATGCGGTAACACATCTGCACTTAGCATTCCATAACAAATAGAAATATTAAGGTGGTCTAAGCACCCATTGTCTTGACGAATACAAAACAGGATGTATATTGCCCGGTTTTTCCAATTCATTTTCAATTTTACGGAAATATGCCTTTGTTTCGTGTTCCTAATACTGTCAGTATTAACAAAGAAGACTAAGTCTAAGCCTAATATGCATCAGAACGGATTGTTATGGTCATCCCAAAGAAACAAAATTCTCTTCAGAACAAGAACAAAGTTGATGGGACAGGTCAGAAACAAGTCCACATATTTAAATATTTAGTCATACTAATTGCTTCCTTTGGACTGGTAACTTCATTATATAAATCAAATTGCTACGAAAAAAACCCACAGCTGCGGGAGCAAATGAATGCTTTGATGTAGGTTTTCAGCAGCTGTGGGTCCATGCTCCGACAGAGAGTTCATGAACATCACTGGGGACCAGACGTTGTGTCAATATACCAGTCACCATGGCAGTAGAAGAAAACAAATAATTCAATAAACAGGCTATTTCATATAAACAGGATGTGATATTCGGTATAAAACATCAGTTACATTAATATTTAAGCATATTTTACTGTTTACATATACATATATAGGAAGCATAGCAACACCACATGGTGTAACAAGCAAAGACATCATTAATAGAATGAATAAAGCCAAAACAGCCTTTGCAGATCTAAACAACATTTGGAAATCTTCTGTGTACAGTACAAACATCAAATTAAGCTTATATGAGAGCTGCGTACTTTCTGTACTTTTGTTTGGCGCGTAGTGCTGGAGAGGAACAGAAAAGGAAGTATCCACATTGTCCTCATTCCACACAACCTGCCTAAGGAAAATGCTTCGAAATTTTTTTGTCAAATGCCATCCCCAACCAGGAACACGGTGCAGTCAAAAAGGCATGCACACCATCTTTGCAGGCAGAAGCTGGAACAGGAATGGCCATGTCCTCAGAAGGGACCCTGACACCATCACCAGAACTGTTGTGCTATGGATCCCAGAAGGACGACGAAAGAGAGGCAGACCAAAGACAACCTGACGGAGAACAGTGGGGGCTGAGATGAAAAACATGAACCAGAGTTGGGTCACAGTGCAAAGGATGGCCATCGACCGAGCAATATGGGGACAGTTTGTTGCCACCCTACAAGACGCCACTAGGCGTGATGGCCACTGACTGCTGTCTTAGTCAGGGTATAATGATCCTAGAAAAAGAAGACGATTAGTTACAGTTAAGGTGAAGCGTCACGTGGTGACAAACTTATTATTATTTTTTTTTTAAATACAATTTTGTCTCGTTTTGGCGAGGCGCGTCCCGTTCAACCTAGTCGGTTATATTAGGGCGCATGTCCAAATATAAAAGACCTTTAGGTCTGGAGAATTAGTTATGTGTTAGTTATTCTTCTTCCGTCCTTAGCCACCGACCGTCAAAGCAGTCAGTGGCCATTACGCCTAGTGGCGTCTTAGGGCAACAGCAGATAGGTTTTCTTTGCCATTATTTCCCATCACGCCTAATGGCGTCTTTAGGGCAACGGCAAATCAACCCATCTGCTGTTGTTTCTGTAATCGAAGTGACTGGCAAACGGGTGATCAGCCCGTTGTGGTGTGTTAGTTATGTGTTAGTTATGTGTTAGTTATGTGTTAGTTTTTTTGGTGACAACCACTTTGTATTAAGAAGAGAAAAAAAAATATTAGTTAGGTGAGAAAAAGAGGATTGAAGAAAAAAACACCCTTTATACGAGTCACAAATATACGCCTACACAACAAAGATGAAGAGGTCTAGCTACAACTAATACCAGTGAAACAAGATATGAGATAAAGACAACTGGCGGTGAATATGACACACACACTGATAAAAGCAGCTGATAGCAGTACATGACAGCCTTTGTTCTGGAATCCACCAGGCTAAGAGAAATAGATGAGAAAACACATGGAGAAGAAAGCTAGAGACATACATGTAAGGGGTGAAGACGACATGGACAAATCTTGAACGGATGGCACGGAACAGGAGGGATAGGCATATATATATTTTTTTGAGGACCAGTGCTGCAAGGGGAAGAGAAATGGTATTGACGATAATAATGAAAATGGAAGTTTACTATATGACTCACATGCAGCCATGCCACACACAACATATCACATATTTACACTACCCAGCTGCCCCGGGGGGAGGGGGTCACTGAAGAGATAAAGAAAGAATAGACGCTGCTGCAACATCATGCATGTCGTACAAGGCAACTAATACGAGGTTGTGCGATGGGTTGGCAAGCTCATCATATAAAATAAATTGCAGTAGCCGCCGATGAAAGACGTACTTTTCATGTCCTTGCCCTAGGTCTAAGGGAAGACATGCAGTTGATATTATAATGATTATTTTTAAAGACGAAGAGGCCATTCTTGAAGTATCCTACCAAGAATCGTTCCAGAATTAATATTTAGCCAAAAAACTGCTCGTTCTTTAAGTGTCTCACTTCAGACGCTTGACCTCCTGCGATGTCATGGCAGAGCTTCGGCTGAACCCAATGTGTCCAGCCGCTAGTGCGACCCTATGATACCAGGACGGGATTGATTTTATAAAGTAATATATCTACGTTAGGAAGAAGAACTTTTTTCCATTCGACAGTACCATGTATTCTGTCAAACCGTTAACCTAGAGGGCATAACGGTTTGTGAAGCCAGTAAAGAGCTATAACCACGTATTTATTTCTGCATGATGATGATATGCTGTATCTATCCATGATGTTAACGTCGTCGTCTAATAAACCTTCTCGTCAAATATATATTTTCAACAACGAGTCCAGCCTGCTTGACTTCCCAGTTGGTCCATCATGTGACCCTGATATTACTGTTGTGTTGGTACCATCATGCTTACGAATTTAACGACCCATAGACATTCGCTCAATTATAAACATGTCGGCCACTAATAGTAAGCCCGACAGTTCTGACATCACCATTGTCAGCAGTGCCAGTCAACACAGTACCATAAACACACCGGTAACAGGTGGTGATGATGAAAATGATGATGGTCATTAGTACCATGATGACAATTGTGACGATGATGATTATGTCGATAATGATGATGATGGTGATGATAACGACGACGATGATGATGATAATTGTGATGATGATGGTGATGACGATGATGATAATGACGGTGATGACGATGGTGATGATAATGACGTTAATGATGATGGGGATGCTGATGATGACGATGATGATAATGATGGTGATGATGATGGTGATCATAATGATTTTGATGATGATGATGATGATGGTGATGGTGATGATGATGATAATAATAGTGATGATGATGACGATTGTGATGATGATGGTGGTGAAGATGATGGTGATAATGATGACGACGATGATGGTGATGTTAATGATGGTGATGACGATGCTGGTGATGATGACAATGATGATGATGGTGATGATGATAATGATGGGGATGACGATGATGGTGATGACGTTCATGGTGATGATGATAATGATGGTGTTGTTAATGATGATGGTGATGATGATAATGATGGTGATGATGATGATGGTGATGACGATGATGGTTATGATAATGATGATAATGATGATAATGATGATGGTGATGATGATGATACCATACAGTATAGTAACACACGTCTCCGCTATACTCACCCACAGAGAGCCAAGTCCAACCCCCGCCGTGAAAGTAAATGATTGTGGGATAACCCTCACACTGGAAGTGAGACGTGTGTCTCACCGGTGTGTATGTGCTCACGAGGACACCTTTGTACACATCCTGGCTTACCTGTAAAATGAGTCAGTAATATCGATAAGTGTTTTAATGATTCTCGTAAGGCAGTGGCGGTGAGGTCGCAACGGTTGCCGGCCCGGGGGAGGGCGAAGTATGCATAAATAAGTGTATTTTTAATTGAAATTAAAAAAAAACAAATTAGGGCTGGAATCTTTAACGATTAATTAATAGATTCATCGATCAAATTTTTTTATTGATTAATTGATAAAAGAAATGTTAATAGATTATTACATTTTTAGCGATGCTTATGATTTTTTACTTGCATGTGAGAGCCCTTTCTACGTTGCACGTTTGTGACATGGAATTTTTTGGTAGTAACTTTTCAGTATTTTCATTATATTTTCAGGACGATGTTGTCTTGTATCAAGTAAAATAAATAAAATTCACAGTGATTTAAGAAAAAAAAATTATTTACGAATTTTTTAAATAATTTATTAAATTGTTAGAAATTGATAGATTAATCTTCGATTAAATTAATTCGTTGGCCGAATACCATCACTGTGGTGAAATGGGATGTTATAAATATTTATAGGGGACTTAGTGTACTGACTGAGATCAGCTGTGAAGGTATCTATATCTAATAAGAGTAGTGTATTATAGATAACCTTACTTGCTGCCACATATGTATACCTCAGTCAGAATTATTCTGGAATAGTGTGATGACTACGTTATTTGTCTAGGGTATGTGTATGATGAAGTGTAAGTCATAACAACAACAGACAGATAAACAATTTAATTTATTCCACCACACTTGACAACACAGTGACACTCACATACATAAAACACTCTACAAGGATATTTTAAAGGAGTCACTGATAACTTTTCAAATAACAATATGTATTCAGTGCTGTCATGAATGTATATGTGTCCTGATTCAAATACAAAGGGAACCAGGAATCACAATCAATTTTAATTACAAGTTATATGTACAGAATTTATCAATATGAATCTTGTAGTGACATATATTATTAATAGTATCCTATGTGTGTCAGTTGTGTAGTAGTAATCTGAGGTAATACTGGTTGCTATATGGACCAAGGAGTATGCTGTCCACCTCTGGCTTCAGCAAAGCTCTGACCAGGTGCTGCTCAATAACTTTAAGACCACGGTCCCTGAAACAAGAAGGATGTACCTTCTACGTCATAACTAATTTATACTCTCTTTCTACACTGAGCACAATACATCACAAACATTGAGTTCAGAGCGTTAGGCCAACTGTCAGCTTCATCTGAAATATTTTATACCAGTTTATTTTAGCAAAATTGTGAGCTGGTTTCAACGCACTGATGCTTTATCAAGCTTATTTAAACAAGTGGTTTCGAACTAACGCTCCCAAGTGATTATATCCAGCGAGTCTAGCCAATGAGGCCCCGTTTCGACAAGTGTTTGAAAAAATGTTACCTTTCCCCGTTTCCCCTAACAACGAAAGATAGTATTTATAGTCCGACCAATCGTGGTTAGGCTTTCATTTGTTGCGCTCCAATCAATTGGGAGTTTACATGGTAGGCTATTTATGTAACGTAAGGTTTTTTCAAACACGTTATATAAAAAAAATTTTATGAGCAGAAATGATTCCATGCTGTCAGGCATCCTCACTATTTTATTTTGGGTATAATTTATTAATTCCTGGACTATTTGCGTAACGTTTTACATATTATTTGTCCGCAAGCCCTAAGGAACCCAAATATACCAATTTGAAAGAGCTACGTGGCTGCGTTCAAAATATGTATTTTCTACCTCCTGTTTCGAAGATGTGCTGTCTGGGTACTGTTATGTTTTCAACCGTAAACCCATCTAATGTTGTCTTTCCTAATAAGAGTTTTTTATGATTTATAAACCTAACTCTGGGAAAGGGTAGTGTATTTTATCACTGTCCGTCTGAAAAACAATTAGTGCATGTAGACTTACACGCGTGATGGCAGCATTTGTGTATCGCGCGACGCGTGTTGCATGCGTTCCCGATTTTATTCGCCCCTCTCTCTCTCTATATATTTGAGTCCATCTGTTCGTTCGTTTTGGTAACGTAATATAATTAATGTTAGGATTAATTTAGGTCATTACGCAGGGCCTCTCAATGTTTTTCTTAGAAATGCAGCACACGTTTCATTGAAGAAAGCGGGTAATAATACAGTAAGCTTTTACTATCAACGTGAAAGCGTTACAATTTGCAGACGAAGCATAAAACAAGGGGGATTTCGAGTACAGTCATTGTGACAGCACTGTTCTTTACCATTCTTCTTCCTTTATTTATTATATGTATTTATTAGGCTTTATATTTACTTGATAATTTATATATGTGGATTAGAATATTCCACGACAGGTGTTCCCTCATGTGCTATGCTACACCTTTCTACAAAATTCTCAATGTCCCATCTTGCTTTGGGCCAATAATAATTGTGAGCCACCTTTTGAATGATGGTACCTATCTTCTCATGGTCCCCATCTGGTTTCACATGTAGGCTCCTTATTAAGTATGTCCTATATCTTTTAGGAAGTACCAGCTGTCCCTGACCTTTGGATCTAGCTCCAGTCTTCCTATACATCAACTTGTTTTTCATGTAAAAATCTCCCTTGCCTGGAGTTGTATGATAAGTTGACAATTTCCTGAAACAAGGCTTGAGGGTTTTATCCCCAGCCTGTGCCTTCCTCATCTCTTCTGGAGTGGTATCTAACATAATATCCTCCTCCTGTCTTGAGGTCGACCTGACCTGAAGGGTGGCCATATACACAGGTTTCCTTCTGCAATAGTCAGTGTCATGATTGTTCATCTTACAATTTTTACACCACCTTTTTCCTTGGTTGAAAGATTTTCTTTCATCATATTTCCTTTCATCGAATTGTGGGGTTTTATTTTTTTTTTCATACCGTGGCCTATCAAACTGGTGCTTACCTTTGTTTTGATCCCTAGGATCAAATTTATTAAAGTTCTGTGGTGCCCTAAAGTTATCCACTTGTTTCTTTTTATTACCTGTTACCTCTGCTTGAGCTGCTTGATACCTTTCAGCAACATTTAGCAACTCACCCAGCCTCTCTGCACCTTGTTCCATGAGAAACTTTCTCAGGTCTGGAGCCATGGAATCTCTTAATTGCTCTATAAGGACCATTTCCTTAAGATCTTGGGTTTTCCCCAGAGAAGTCCATTTCTCCAAGTATGTCTCTATTCGTGCAGAGAACTGGTGATAGGTTTCACCTGACAGTAGTTTAGCACCACCTTTCTCTCTCTAACCCATACGTGGTAGCTAATAATTCGTATCTATTTATATAGCTCTCAATATCATCGTCTTTCTCAACAAAATGCTCTAAATGAAAATTCATAGCTGAGGTTGAGGCTCCTTGGCTAGCAGTGGCATCAGAGGCAAAGGGACTGGCACCATTTTCAGGAGCATGGCCTTGAAACTCAAACTCCCTTAGTCGTAACTCATGTTCCCTTTGTAATCTCTTCTCCTCCTTTTCTGCTTCCCTCTCTGCAGCTAATTTCTTCTCTTCTCTTTCTGCAGCTAATCTCTTCTCTTCTCTTTCTGCAGCTAATCGCTTGTCTTCTCTTTCTGCCTCCAATGCTTTAGCCTCTTTGTCAGCCTCAATCTGCAACCTCTTAGCCTCAGCCTCAATCTGCAACCTCTTAGTCTCAGCCTCTAATTTTCTTTCGGCCTCTTTTTCTAATCTTCTTTCTTCCCGTTCAATATATTTGTCACATTCAGCCGTGACATAAGAAATCATAATTTGCCCGTCCATTCCTAACTCTTTCGCAGTCTGTACAGCAGCAGATCGAAATTTTGCCAGGTCGGCCATTGTCTAACAGATAAATGTCTAAAATATGTAACTAAACAATTTTATCTATGACTAACTAACTTAGGACAACACAGGCACTGTGAGCTCAACCTTATTTATTTTCACCCAAGGATACCTTTTACTTCTTATTATTCCCTGAAGTGAATTACCCCCAATATTTGTAATAGGGAAAGATTCAAAATCCCAAGAGCGAGACCCCAATATATGTGGTGAAGTGGGATGTTATAAATATTTATAGGGGACTTAGTGTACTGACTGAGATCAGCTGTGAAGGTATCTATATCTAATAAGAGTAGTGTATTATAGATAACCTTACTTGCTGCCACATATGTATACCTCAGTCAGAATTATTCTGGAATAGTGTGATGACTACGTTATTTGTCTAGGGTATGTGTATGATGAAGTGTAAGTCATAACAACAACAGACAGATAAACAATTTAATTTATTCCACCACACTTGACAACACAGTGACACTCACATACATAAAACACTCTACAAGGATATCTTAAAGGAGTCACTGATAACTTTTCAAATAACAATATGTATTCAGTGCTGTCATGAATGTATATGTGTCCTGATTCAAATACAAAGGGAACCAGGAATCACAATCAATTTTAATTACAAGTTATATGTACAGAATTTATCAATATGAATCTTGTAGTGACATATATTATTAATAGTATCCTATGTGTGTCAGTTGTGTAGTAGTAATCTGAGGTAATACTGGTTTTGTTTTGTTCAAGCTCTGTTGGTATTTGTCATCATGACTTCAATAGTTTGTCTTTATTGGAACTAGTATTGGAGATGTTCTCAGTTCCTGATATTAAAACAATTGAATTCCCCTCTTAATTTTATTTTACACTGTCATTTTAAGATGGGGTACATAATGTTGAGCTCCATGGCCACACTCTCTTATCTTTCGTGATGACTGCATTCTTTCTAGTCAATCATCTAGGTGTCAGTGTACTGTTTGGCCATTCCATGCAGTTTTACTTTCCTCCGACACCTTCTGTTCAGGCTGGAGCATTATAGGCTTTACATCATGTTTGCTACTGAACTACACATATATACAGACATAAATTATCAATTTACATTCAATTTTCATTAAAAGATATTGAATATTTCAAGCTTACCACAATTCATGGAATAATAAACAGTTTCGTTGACTGGCAATGACTATAGCACAACTCCGATCTGCCGATGTCCCAGGCTTTATTTTATAAAAAATATACACTGGTGCTCAACGCACTGCTTCTTAGTAGGTTTATTACAAGATGTGGCAATGAACAGACGCTCTGAATCGAGTATATTCGCAGCTCTACCCAATGAAACCATGTCTACACATCTTTTCAAAAAAGTACTCCTTTTCACGTTCCCCCTGACAACACAAGATAGTATTTATAGCCCGACCAATCGTGTTTAGTCTTACATTTGTTGCGCTCCAATCAAATAGGAGTTAACATGGTAGGCTATTTCCGTAACGTAATGTTTTTTCAAACACGTTATAAAAAAATTTTATGAGCAGAAATGATTTCATGCTGTCAGGCACCCCCACTATTTTATTTTGGCCATAATTATTTTATTAACAGACTAAAGGCGTAACACATAACATATTCTTGGCCAGCAAGTCCTGCCGTACAATAATATATAAGTTAAAGCGAGCTACATGGTGGCGTTCAAAATATGTGTTTTCCAAAGATAGTCGTATATTTGTTTTTTTACCACGCGTTCACTTCTATGTCATAGGGTGTCTTCTGTACTTTCAGGAGCTTAGATGTAAATCAGTATAATTTCAGGTTTCCTAATAAGCATTTTTCATGTTTTAAAACCTGATTCTTGTAGTAGTTGTAGTGTTTTTCTGACACTGTTTATTTGAAAAAAAGTTAGTGCTGGCCTTACACGTGGGATTGGCGTTACTATTAATCGCGCGACGCGTGTTTAGTATTGCATGCTTCCTGCCTTCATTCGCCCCTCTCTCTCTCCTGCTTTATCTGTCTTTTTAGTTACGCCGTGTATGGAATGAATGAAATATTAAATCTAGGTCATTGATCAGCTTGCGTATTTCAAGGTTAGTACACGTTTCATTGAAGAAAGCGGGTAATAATATAGTAGGCTTTTACTATCAACGTGAAAGCGTTACAATTTGCAGACGAAGCAGAAAACAAGGGGATTTCGAGTACAGTCATTGTGACAGCACTGTTTCTTTTACCATTTCTCTTTCCTTTTATTAAATTTATTTGTTAGGCTTTACATTTACCTTTTAATTTATATATGTGGATTAGAATATTCCACGACAATCACCAACCAAGATCTGCTTACTCGGAGCAAGCAAGAGGACATGCACACCATCATAGCTGGCAGACGCTGGAGCTGGGTTGGCCATGTCCTCAGAAGAGACCCCGATGCCATCACAAGAACAGCAGTGCTATGGACCCCTGAAGGAAAACGAAAGAGAGGCCGACCAAAAACAACCTGGCGGAGGACTGTGGAGACTGAGATGCAAAGAATGAACCAGAGTTAGGGCACTGTACGAAGGATGGCCGCCGACCGAGTAAAGTGGAATCAATTTGTTGTTGCCCTACAAGACGCCACCAGGCGTAATGGCCACTGACTGCTTTGACGGTCGGCGGCTAAGGATCAAAGAAGAAGAAATTAATTCGATGAAGATTTTTTTTTTTTTAATCGATCCCAGTCCTAAATGGAATAATTGAAACTTATTTGTATCGGATTTTAAAGTACGAAATATTTATATATTTACACTGACTTTTTTATAAATACTCGGTATCTATATTTCTCCTTTTTGTTTTAAAAATGAACGCACTGGGCAATCACCTGTAATTGAACATGAATTTATTTTAAATTACCTATCGTAAAAATGTAAAAAACATCTAAGTGTTTTATGGTTGTGTCAAATGCTGTGGCAGGGTTTCTCAACCGGGGTTACGCGAATTGTAGTTAGGGGTTCCGAGACGGATCGTGATTAAATAAAAAATAAAAGGGATTTTTTTTTGAAATCTTGTATTAAACTGTGTATTAGTTTCTATTTTTATTCTTTTTACCCTGGCCAATGGTTTTTAGTAGCTTTACTAAACAACACTGTTAATAAATTGTCATGTTGTAAATGGCATTAATTAAAATTAGTATTGGATTATTATATTTACAACTACTGATCACGTTAACATTCTGTGAGTATAGATGTAATAATTTTTTTATGCAGGGGTTGCCTGAGACATGACAATTATTTTAAGGATTCCTCCAGGGTAAAAAGGTTGAGAAAGGCTGTGCTATGGTGAGCATCACTTGCGGAAATTACAGTGTGATCCAACTCAATATCATGAAATTCACTCGTGTACAATGCAGCACAGAGCACGAAAGGAAGGGGCGCCATATCGAGATCTGATACGACCTTGAACAGTTTACAGGGCCGGATCTGGTTAGGGCAACCCACATTTCTGACACTCTCGTAGACATCAGAGTGTGACCAAAAAAAAAAAAAAACAACAAAATAAACAAACATACTGACAAACACACAAACAAAACAAACCGTGAAAGCAAGTGGCTGACAGAAACTGGATGAACGTTGTCAGATAATTATAATCATAGTGATCGTAAGCTCGTTACTTCATTTCATTGATTTCCCTTCCGCTTCCTAAGGAGCATGGGCTGTCGACAAAATTCGTTCCAAGTCCTCTTGTTCTTGACGGGGCATACTTAAAGTATTTGGTACCCATGGCGGATCTTTTCTTTGGGTACCCTCCCCACACACGGAAAAATATATTATGCTTGCAAGTAGATTTTTTTTAAAGTACAGTAGTCATAATAGTGTCTGATGCCCTCCTCCCACCCCGCGCCTTCCTGTCACCCATAGCGGATCGCCCTTGGTACGCCCCTGGTCCTGTGCCATCCGCCCAAGATCTTTCTGTGTCTTTTTTTATCCCTTTCATTTCTGTGTCCAGTCCTCTTCTCTGTGTGATTGCTGGTTTCCCTCTACCTCTCTTGCCTTGAGGATTCTTTTCCACAATGTGTGTCTTCTCCATCCTCTTCTCATTACTTGTTCCACTGGCCCACGTCATAACGAAAATTCCGCGTGCCAAATGTGGAGAATGTTCTAGGAGAAAAAAGTGAGGCAGCAGGCCAAACTCATTTCGATTTTCTCTGGGCCGCGTCTTTAACCTCCTACATAAAGGACCTTCTTTAGTTCTGGATGGATGATTTGATTTATCTGAAATTATTTCTCTGAACCATGTCTGTGACCTTCTTGATAGAAGACCCTATTCCGCTCTGGATGGATGAATTGAATTATCTGAAATCATTTCTCTGGACCACGTCTTTAACCTCCTTGATAGAAGACCTTCTTCCGTTCTGGATGGCTGAATTAGAGATCTGAAATGATTTCCCTGGACCACCTCTTCGACCTCCTTGATAGAGGACCTTCTTCCGTCCTGTATGGCTGAATTGAGTTATCTGAAATTATTTCTCTTTATCACGTCTTTAAACTCCTTGATAGAGGACCTTCTTCCGTTCTTGATGGCTGAATTTAGTTATCTGAAATTATTTATCTGGGCCATGTCTTTAAACTCCCTGATAGTGGACCTTCTTCCGTTCTGGATGGCTGAATTGAGTTATCTGACATTATTTCTCTGGATCACGTCTTTAATCTCCTTGATAGAGGACCTTTTTCCGTTCTGGATGGCTGAATTGAGTTATCTGAAATTATTTCCCTGGACCACCTCTTTGACCTCCTTGATAGTGGACCTTCTTCCGTTCTGGATGGCTGAAATGAGTTATCTGAAATTATTTCTCTGGATCACGTCTTTAATCTCCTTGATAGAGGACCTTTTTCCGTCCTGGATGGCTGAATTGAGTTATCTGAAATTATTTCTCTGGGCCAAGTCTTTAAACTCCCTGATAGTGGACCTTCTTCCGTTCTTGGTGGCTGAATTGAGTTATTTGAAATTACTTGCTTTGTACGGCTTTTCATATCGAGTAGTTTCTATAGGATACGGTAGCCTACCCCAATTCCAACCCTCTTAATAGCCCATTACGACATGTTTGGTAGGTTACAGTGTTACTATTCCTTGCTCACTTTTTCTGTTCCCGTTAACACACGAAGCGTAAGTGGTTGACAGACATTCACAGTGAACAATAATTGGCTGTTGAGTAAGTACAACATCTATAAAGTATTCAGTATACACACATATCTAAAAAAAATTTCATAGTGAAGGCAAATCTTTAACAAATGTTCACAGTGAACACAAATACTTAACAAATATTCAGAATGATGGCAAATCTCTAACATATAATAAAAATTTCACAGATGATAATGATGATGTGTTTGAAGAAAACAAAGATGAAAAAATAATGATTGTTGTAAAAGGTCAAATAACCCAACAGAAGTCTTACATGAGCATTTCCTACGAACAGCCATTATGTATTAAAAGGTGTTGAATTAGCTTGGTTATAAAAACGTGACGTCAGTTTTTGTGTGGTGCTTGACACTAAATGTATCTACACATTTACTTTGACCTACCCTGATATCTCTGTAAACTACCCGTTGCCATGGTAGCGGATTGAATAACACCGAAAAGGCTGTGTTGATGAAGATTTTCAAGGGCTGAACTCCAGGTTCGATTCCCAGGTCATGAAGCAGGACGCTCTGTGAAGTAATATTAAGTGTTTATCTATCTATCTATCTATCTATCTATCTATCTATCTATCTATCTATCTATCTATCTATCTATCTATCTATCTATCTATCTATCTATCTATCTATCTATCTATCTATCTATCTATCTATCTATCTATCTATCTATCTATCTGTCTGTCTGTCTGTCTGTCTGTCTGTCTGTCTGTCTGTCTGTCTGTCTGTCTGTCTCTATCTATGTATCTATCTATCTATCTATCTATCTATCTATCTATCTATCTATCTATCTATCTATCTATCTATCTATCTATCTATCTATCTATCTATCTATCTATCTATCTATCTATCTGCCCGCCTTCTTGTCTGTCTGTCTTCCTTTCAGCCTTTACATCTGTCTGCCATCTGTGTGTCTACCAACTATTTGTTGGTCTGTCAACTTTTCTGTCTACTTGTCTATTTCTCTGGTCCTTCTATCTGTAGATATGTCTGTTTGTATGATGAGTATCTATCATATGTCTGCCAACTTTTCTGTCAACTTGTCTATCTCTCTTGTCCTTCTATCGGTAGGTATGTCTGTTTGAATGAGTATCTATCATATGTCTGCCAACTTTTCTGTCTACCTTTCTTACTCTCTGGTCCGTCTGTCCGTAGGTATGTCTGTTTGTATGAGTATCTATCATACGAGTATGTCTGTCAACTTTTCTGTCTACCTGTCTATCTGTCTGCTCTGTCTATCGTCCCATAGCAAATACTGCCGTAGGGGAGTGGGGTGTTAGAAACCTCACTATACTAGATCCAGCATTTTACAAGGCGGGGTGAACCAGTTTCCTTCCTCGCTGCCTTTGCCTTCCCTAACTCACGAGCAGAGTCAGGTACCTATTTACACCTGGCAGACTGGAGTGTGATGCTACCACGTTTCGATCCAAGAACAAATTTTGCGAGAGGAAAGCGCTCTAACCCGTTACTTAATCGAAAAAAGGCGTGTGACAAAGGAAATAAAGACGGATGAAAAGAATTCGCGCAATGATGTGAAAGGAGAGAAAAGCGAAACAAATAACTATGTGTAGAAATGTTCCTTCTTTTTAATATAGTTTCTAGTTTTCCCATTGTGTTCCCATGGCTTTTCTTACTTGGATTTACCAGAGCGAAGACAGCTTGTCCCCTTTACTGACTGTACCACTTATTTATTTTTTAATGCATTTAGCCAATTTCCCACTCCCTTTTCTGTATTACGAGTATTTTCTCAATTGTGTTCTCTACTGTTTTCTCAATTATTTTTAAATTGTTTTCTCTATTGATTTTTCCAGTTTTCTCTATTATTTTCTCTATTTTTAAAATTGTTTTATCTATTGTGTTCTCTATTATTTTCTCTACTGTTTTTTTTTTCTGTTATGTTATCTATTATTTTCTCTATTGTTTTCTCTATAGATCATCATCATTCCTTTCCGTTCCCTGTGGAACATAGGGCAGAAACAGTTGCTCTCCATCGATTTCTATTCTGGGCTGTCATTTTCAGCTGTGCCCAAGTCATTCCAATTTCCCTAGCCTCCTCTTCGACAGTTCTTCTCCAAGTTCTCTTTGGCCTCCCCACTCTTCTTTTCTCCTGTGGGTTCCAGTCAAGGGCAACTCTGGCTATGCTTGATTTTTCTCTTATGCTTGTATGTCCTATCCATCCATACTTTCTTACTTTAATTTCTGTTTGTATTGGCTGTTAACGCATCTTTTCCTTAGCTCTATATTTGTTATTACATCTGGCCATCTTAAACGCAGGATCCGTCGGAGACATCTATTTACAAATGTCTGTAGCTTGGCGGTGATACTCGTTGAGACATGCCATGTCTCTGAGCCATACAGCAAGACTGACTTCACATTTGAGCTAAAGATTCTAATTTTGTTTCCTCTGGATATAGCTGAGGAGTTCCATTTTGGTCGAAGGGCATTAAAAGCGCATCTGGCTTTATTTATCTTTGAGCAGACGTCACCAGCAGTTCCCCCTCCTTTGTCAATGTTGCTCCCTAGATATGTAAAGTTTTCTACTTCTTCAATGACATGATCATTGATCTTCATCGAGTCCATCTGCCTATTATTTATTCTCATTTCTTTTGTTTTATTTACATTTATGTGTAGTCCCATCTTTGCTGCTTCTGTTACTAATCTATTTGTTTTCTCCTGCATATCTGGCAGTTTTCTCTATTATTTTCTCTATTGTTTTATCATCTGCGTTTTCTATTGTTTTCTCTATCGTTTTCTCTATTATTTGCTTTCTTATTTTCTCTATTGTTTTCTCCACTGTTTTCTCTATTGTTTTCTCCACTGTTTTCTCTATTGTTATCTGTATTATTCTCTCTATTATTATCTCTATTAGTCTCTCTATTGTTTGCTCTTGTTTTCTCTATTGATTTCTCTATTATTTTCTCAGCTGTGTTCTCTATTTTTTCTCTATTTTATCTGCATTGTTTTCTGTATTGTTTTCTATATTGTTTTCTATTGTTTTCTCTATTATTTTCTCTATTTTTTTTCTGTATTTTGTTATGTATTATTTTCTGTATTTTTTTTCCCATTGTTTTCTCTATTATCTTTTCTATTATTTTTTTCTATTATATTCTCCATTATTTTCTCAATTATTTCCTCAATTATTTTCTCAATTGTTTTCTCTATTGTTTTCTCTATTATTTTCTCGATTGTTTTCTCTATTATTTTCTCTATTATATTCTCTATTATTTTCTCTGTTGTTTTCTATATTCTTTTCTCTATTATTTCCTGTATTTTTTCCTCTTGCATTCTCGAATATTTTCTCGATTATTTTATTTATTGTTTCCTCTATTCTTTTCTCTATTATTTCCTGTATTTTTTCCTCTTGTGTTTCCTCTATTGTTATCTCTATTGTTTTCGCTTTGTTTATCCCGGATACGGTCGTAACGTAGGAAATGTCTTTGTCCTACTGAGATGTACATTACTTATTAACGTATTGTGAACGGTGGTTTGGTTTTAATAAAGTAAAAGAGTGTAGAAAAAGGGTTTAGGAAATATGAATGGATCTGGATATAGACTATTTGTCTTAATAGAAGGGAGATAAAATGAGTGAAGGAATGCTTTGAGGATATGGAGGAAACTCCGCATGTTGCGGTTGGTAGATTAAAGTGTTGAATTTGGGTTAAGCAGATTTGGTAGTACACAAAGACTGAGACGGTGAGTGAGGCGGAGGAATCTGAGAAGATCAACGGCTCGCAAAGCGAAACAGCAAAGTGTGTGGCGCACTAGAGGCATGTCGGACATAGAAAAAGACAATGGCTAGCCACCGTGGAAGAGATTGGGGCCTTACCACGTACTTCCTAAAGAACGTAATGGGATCACAACAACAAGATAAGAACCGATATGTAGAGAACTCTCTGTCCCCTGGGGAAGAATCTACTGTACAAATTAACAGGGAAGAGGCATCTCCTCTAATGAGTAAGGAAGTACATAATGACGAGTGTTCCTTAAATTCTGTTGAAAGGGAGCATTCTGAGAAAGACCACCTAAAACTAGTAGGAGAAGCCTAAAAATATGAACATGGAATGTTAGAACTCTAAACGGAGAAGGAAAGCTTGACAATCTTATATTAGAGGCAACAGACATGAAACTCGATATACTGGGAGTTGCAGAGGCAAGACTTTTGGATACAGGCTACATAACAAGAGACCAGTACACGCTTATACACTCAGGAGGAGAAAAACATGAAAGAGGGGTAGGAATGTTGATAAAGAAGGAGTTAGAAAAATACGTATGTGGATACTGGACACACAATGACAAAATGATGTTACTAAAGATGAGAGCAAAGCCATTCGACATATCAAGCTTACAAACTTATGCACCAACTAAAGATCACAGCGAGGAAGAAATAGAAGAATACTATGAAGAGCTACAACACACACTTAAACCAGTCAAATCTACAGATGTGTTGATAGTAATGGGTGATATGAATGCAAAAGTAGGAAAAGGAAAATACAAGAAAATAGTAGGACAGTATGGATTAGGGACAAGAAATGATAGAGGAGACAGACTTATCCAGATCTGTGAAGAAAACCAGCTGGTCATATGTAACACCTTTTTTGAACACCACCCAAGGAAATTATACACATGGAAAAGCCCAGGAGATGTAACACGAAATTAAATCGACTATATCATGATAAAACATAGATTTAAGAACAGTGTCACAAGTGCAAAGACACATCCTGGCGCCGACATAAATTCAGATCACAATCCAGTCGTCATCAAAGTAAATATAAAGCTGAAAAGAGCAGGAAACAGAAGACAGGAGGAACCCCAGATAGAAATATCAGCGCTGAAACAACCAGATATAAAACAGAAATATTTAATCGATGTCAAAAATAAATATCAACAGTTATTGACAGAAAGCATGGAGCAGTATAGAAGAGAAAACCCAGAAGAAAAAGCAACCGCAAAATGGGAATGCTTAAAAACAAGCATACAATTAGCAAATGCAAATTTACCTAAAAAGGAGTCTAAGAAAAATCAAATTTGGATGACAGATGACATCTTGAATAAAATGGCAGAAAGAAAGAAAGCAAAAAACACTCCAGAACATAAAACAATAGACAATGACATACGTACTATGTGTAGAGAAGCAAAAGAACGGTGGATAGAAACAAAATGCAAGGAAATAGAAGACTTGGAAGCAAAGCACATGACAAGAGATATGCATGAAGAAATAAAGAAATTATCAAATCGGTCGCGGTTTGCACAAGGAGGAAGCTGTATCAAAAACAAAAATGGTGTAATATTACTTGATGAGAAAGACATATCAAACAGATGGGCAGAATACGTAAAAGAACTAACTATTCGAGGACAACAGAGGTAAAAAAAACATCACCAGATTCTAATGAAGCCCAAACATTCTCAGATCAGAAGTAGAGAATGCCATTCATATGATACAAAAAGGAAAATCAGCAGGCATGGATAACATAAAAATTGAAATGATAGAAGCTCTGGAGAGCTTTGGTATAGATACAATCACAGAAATATGCAACGATATATATACAATACAGGATATATACCACACGACATGAAGACATCAGTTTTCATAACATTGCCCCAAAAAACCAAATGCAACAGAATGTTCAGACTTCAGAACAATCAGCCTTGTAGTAAAATCTGTGAGAACAAACGCTAAATTCCAGGAAATTGTACTCCCAATGCTAATATATAGAACCAGCCCGTGTGTGTCTGACTGGCTTCTTCCCATACGCCAGCAGCACGCTAAAATTGTATACCGAAGTAATGCCAAAACGATTTTCCACAGTCTAACATTATACGCTTTGCTAGCGTTGGCTTTGAGACTAAAATTTTTCTTGTAGAACGAAACTGCAACAAGAATTAACACATACTACCTATACCTTGCAAGACCCCCTTTTTCTCGACACACGGTTGGACTTGGCAGACGATACACACACACACTTGTGACGTAGCGTAGTGTTCGTTCTACATAAGGTAGTTTGAAAATAAAAGGAGGGGGATGAGTCGGAGTATCGGAAGGAGTCCTTATTTTGAATATTTGAGGTCAGTTTTATTTGAAAAGGAACGCTATTCACTAAACAGTCTCTGATTGGCTGTAGTATAATAGACAACCGGTTGTATAAAACCAATTAGTATTGAGTATAGGGGGCCACTAGATGAAAAATTTCTTACACTAAAGACGTTGTTGTTATAGACAAGGCAAGAGTACTGTCTTGTTTGCTAATTCTGCACAAGCAGCGATCTGGATTTGTTACCATATATCGCAATATTCAACTATTTAGTGATTTTAATTCTCTGATGCGGTAAGAATGAAAACATTTATCTTATCGTTATTATCATTATTATGTATGCAATATTGAATTTGTATGAAAATTGTGGGGGAAAACGTTTATCTGGAGGAAGGCAACATCAAACTCTGTGTTGTTTCACAGCGTTGTTAGGGACTGTATTAACCTGGAATAATGAAAGAGAGAGATTATTAGATGCTGAGTGGGACACATTTGTATTGTTCCAGAGTTTCATCTACGAGTGAAAGTGAGCCCAGGTGATCTAACACCTGTCCCTAAGTTCTGCAGTGAGGTCTAACTACTGAGTGCCTACACAGTGATTTACCTATAGAAGCAGGATCGTGTCTTGGCAGTGGATGCTGGCGTTTTATACATACTTCAACCAGCCTGGTTCCAGAGACCTCAGATAAGACTTGTCTGGGAAATTGATATCACAAACAATCCACTCTCTCAGTTTTCACAAAAGATAGTGTATCAGACAGTGAGGAACAAAAACGTTCAATAAACTTGTACCCTTTTCTAGGAGCAAGAAATACTTGACATTTTCCCAGCTTGAGACATATAAATAATTGTGGGATAACACCGACTCAATGACAGTTGTAAAATAATTGGTTGTAAATAATTTCATTATCATGTTGAGTTGATTATTCCTGTGTCAGAAGAATAATTAGATACAGGAAAATAAATTGAAAAAAAAATAAGTTACATTCAAAACTTTACCCAGTGACTTGTTTAATCATTGTTTATTAGTAATAGGTGTAGTTGTTGTCCTGATCATACACTTCATCACATTGCATATACCCTAGACACTTGCTAGACAACATACACACACCAATACACTTCAGTAGGGGAAGATATATAATCGGGTGAGGTCGTGGTGGAAGCAGACAGGTATCCTGTAAACTTATTTGTATTTAATAAACCTCAGGGACTTGCATAGCTGACCTCGCACCAGATACCATTAATATAATATTTAAACCAATAATAACAATTAATTCACCACAAGCCTGATGAGTCATGCAATTAAGATACTGCTCAAAATCATACAGGAAAGAATAAAAAGTAAAGTAGACAGCGAAATCCAAGAAGAACAGTTTGGTTTTAGACGGAACAGTGGAACAAGAGAGGCAATATTTTGCCTAAGAATATTAACAGAAAAATATACAGAGGTCCAAAAAAGTATGTGATGCGTGATGCCATATGATGATGGATGGTATCCGCATGTCTGGTTTTGTGTAGTGTGCAGATGTGTTCAGTCAAACAATGTTCATACAAAAATAACAGGGCAATCCACATAGGACGTCAGTAAACTCACGACGTATAAAGTCAATGATTCTTGAAACAGCCGTTGACGTTTTTCTTCATTATTTATTGTGGACGCCACAGTGACAAAATGGTTACGCGAATATGTAGACACATCAAACAGTCATTATCACAGCAACATTCAATACAGCAATAGACGGTAGACAGCATTACAATGATGAGTCAGATGCATGTTATATTTCATAGTGCTGTAAATGTAGTCAGGTGGAAAACTCCATCCTTTTCTATAACAGCCAGGAGATAACCAGATGTATGAGATCAGTTCACTCTCCTTAATCTGACTTCAGCAAGACAGACACGTCTGCCGAAGTATAAATAATGTCCTCAAAAATATCCTCTAGATAACAAAGGTTTTTCAAACCTAGTTCAGGTAATCAAGTAGCAAGTAATAGTCCTTGGGACCTGCATCAACCGATGCAGCACAATACAGCGACATGTGAGCTAGGAAAACATCTCGTGACGACGACTTTCGAAGACAGGCTATGAGCCAGAAATCGTTCACGACCAAAAATCGATAGAGTTAATGAAAATGTTAATTTACCTTGCTTTCATGAAATACACAGAAATATCACGCCTCCCGGCATGTGGGAAACACTAGAGGTATTATCTCGAATAAACGAAATATCCATTAAGAGGACTACACATCCCTGACAGAACAAAAAATAGCGGAGATCCCCTCTTCAACGAGGCATCTCTTTCGCCATTCCAAATCGCTCACTCCACTCGTGGTGGGCGGAAACCGATCGACCAAGAAGCAAGACAAGTCATGCGCAGTCCAGCGCAAAATGACCACAGCTCAAACTTAACTGCATTCGATACCAACGCGAGAAGACAAATGCTTACCGAGAAAAGTAACTATAAATTTCAAGCAGTTGTTGCCCTTGCGTTATAAAATAGATATTGTAATAAAATGATGTTGCGAGAATTTATCACGCAACATATCACCACCTCCTCCCGATAAAAAAAAAATGTGGAACATATATTTTTTTTTTAAATATCAAAGAGCATGCGATAAGCGGCTCAAAACGCACGAATTATGCGCTGATAATTAATTAAATTGCCTAACATGAGGCTAAATATAGAGTGTCTGGTGAGGATATACCTCAACAGAAAAATAAATATGTCTCAAAAAATATTCACATCGGGGAGGTGTCACCAACACACATCACGTTAGCATGTAAACACAATATACGTATGCAAGTTACCATAATCATCATTAAACAGCATACTCTAATATTGTCTTTAAAAATGGATGTACAAATCTGATAGGAAAATTTAAATAGTACATTATTTGACATGTAATGACATAAGTACATAGTAAAGTTAAACTACATGACGATCCAGGACATATGCTCTGGCATTCCGAGGGTAAGTACACAATCTAGAACTCGTCATGCTTGATACTAGTAAGGTAAGTCCTCAGCTCAACAATGACATTCTGAGAAAGTACAAGCATTATAATGCTAATTAATAACTAATATGCTTCATAAGGTACAATACATTATTAATAATTGTGGCTGTTTAGTAAACTAACGGCCCTTATATTAACTACTCAGTCCTCCTCTATCATCTTAAAAACGAACAGAAGAAGATGACAACAAAGCACGATAGTGTGTACATATAAAGTGAGTACAGATGTGCTAATCTATTGTAGTAATATAGGTGTGTTATGACTCTGTAATATATAGGAATATAGGACAGAAGTATTAGTTAGAGTCATGTGGGCATCTAGACAAAATGTCAGCCATCACATTATCCGCACCACGGATAGCTCGTACCGTGAAGTGAAAAGGTTGAAGAGCTATAGCATATCGAGTGGATCTCGAACTCTTCAAATTCTTAGTCTGAATAGCTGTAAGAGCTTTCTGATCAGTCTCTAGAATGAAATGTGCGCCCAGGAGGAATCTTTGTAGCTTTAGAATTGACCAAACCATCGCTAACAACTCACGGTCTAAAACCGAGTAGTTCCTCTCTGCCGCACTTAGTTTTCTAGAAATGTACATAACAGGATGCAGAGTATTTGCATATTCTTGCATCAGTGCTGCTCCAATCCCAGTGGATGAAGCATCACTCCGAAGAACAAAAGTCCTATCAAGAGTAGGTAATCTTAAGATGGGAGGAGAAGAAAATATATTCTTGATTTGGTCTAATGAAGATTGGCATTCTTCAGACCAACGGACCAGATTAGGCGAACCTTTCTTCAACAATGTTGATAGAGGTGCCATGATCGAAGATAAATTTGGAATAAATCTCCCATAAAATTGAATTAAACCTAAGAGACTCCTAACTTGTTTCTTCGTTTTAGGAACAGAGATGTTCAGTATTTTGGAAGTATTGTGGTCTTCTGTCTTCAAGAGACCATGACCAACACGATGACCCAGGAAAGAGATTTCACCAAAACCAACAAAAGCTTTAGAAGGTTTCGCTGTCAAATTATTCTCACGTAGAGTGGACAGTAAGTCATATAACCCTAAATAGTGATCTTCCCAGGTATCACTGAAGAGACAGATGTCATCTAAGTATGCGATGACATCCGAACGATGTGACAGAATTCGACGCATCATGCGAACGAAAGTGGCAGGGGCGTTCATGAGACCAAAAGGCATAACATTCCATTGAAATAGACCCCTAGGTGTAGAAAAAGCAGTAAGAGGTTTGGCATGCTCTGCTAAAGGCACTTGCCAATAACCTTTAGACAAGTCAAGTTTAGTGAAGAATCTAGAATTAGAAAGTCTAATCAGTAGATCTTCCAACAAAGGCATCGGTTCAGCATCGAACTTTGTGACCTGATTCAATTTGCGATAATCAACACAAATTCGTATGTTCTTATCCTTCTTCCGGACAATAACCATGGAAGAAGAATATGGTGAAGTCGATGGTTCAATTATATTTAATTGAATCATTTCATCCAATTCTTTTCCACTTGCGACTGAAAGTGTATAGGAATAGGATACGGCCTAACCCTAATTGGATTATTGTCGGTAAGAATTATGTCATGTTCTATGACATCTGTGTGTCCAGGAATGTCAGTGAGAACATCCTGAAATGTTTGTAACATCGACGAGACTTGTCGATGTTCGTCACCAGAAAGATTAGGAGAAACCGAAACGTTTTTCCAAGATTCCGTAGAATGTAATGGAACCACTGGAAGGGGAAGGTTGACATCAGAGAAGGTAGCTTCCTCATCCTGTATGACAGACAGGGATGAATAATGACCGTGAGGTGCAGGAGCATCATCCGTTGCCTGGAAAATAGGCAGCAAATAGTCCGGACGTTCGTGAAATTCCGAAAGCATGTTTATGTGGAAAGTTTTATGCTTTCCATCAATATCGACCACATAGTCAACATCGGAAATCCGAGAGACTATTGCATACGGACCTTTCCATGCAATAAGAAGTCTATTTTCCCTACTGGGGAGTAGGACGAATGCTTTGTCACCTGGACAAAGTTGTCGTAGACATCTATTCTTGTTAGCAAACTGTCTTGCCTTCTCTTTAGCAATTTCTGATGAAGCAGTTGCTAGCTTACATGCCTCAATGATCTTTTATCTAAGAGCAATGACATACTCATATGAGGATTGAGTTTCATCGCTAATATCATCGGCAGTGATGAGATCATGTAATAAAGACATAGGGCCACGCGGACGCGCGCCAAAGACAAGTTCGAAGGGAGAAAATCCTGTGTGTTCATTAGGGACTTCTCTATAGGCAAAGAGAGCCGCGGGTAAAACCCTGTCCCAATCTTGAGGATGATCTTCAGTTATCTTACCAAGCAAGGTCTTGAGCGTTCTATTCAGACGCTCAACTAACCCATTAGACATAGGATGGTAGATACTACTGAGAGATCGTTCAATATGTAAGGTAGACATTACCTGTGACATAGTGTCAGATATGAGTTGAGTGCCATGGTCTGATAATATTTCTCTGGGGAACCCCAAGCGAGAAAATATCAACCAAAGAGCATCTGCGATATCTGTAGTGGATATGCTCTTAAGAGGAATAGCCTCTGGCCAACGTGTGCACATATCGACACATGTAAGGATAAACTGATGTCCTCTGGCCGACTTGACCTTAAAAGGGCCAATAATATCTATGGCCATTTTCTGAAACGGCCGAATAGGAATGTCAGCAGCCTGGATAGGCGCAGCATGTCGTGTTCCTCTAGATTTGACCTCCTGACATACCTTGCATGATCGGCAGTAAATACGAATGTCCTTATTGACAAAAGGCCAAAAGAAAGCCGCAAGGACTCTCGACTTCGTACGGGCAAAACCCATATGTCCAGCACATTGCGAGTCATGAGCATGTTGTAATATTTGCACTCTCATGCTCTTGGGAACAAGAATTTGCGAATGTGCCGACGTAGTCGAATCTTGTACCATACGTACAAGTACGCCGTTTCTCATTGCAATCCAAGATTTTCTATTTGTATCCTGATTCGGATCACCTTTCTTCGCAAGAACGAAGAATTTTTTTAAAGAAGGATCTTCTTCTTGCAATTTTATGAAAGAGTCACGAGTGATCACTAAGTGACTATCTTGGCTATCAACTTCATTATCACTATTCAGTGAAGTTTCGGGTGTTTGTAGAGCTTGTGCTCTTGTAACTACTGCATTTGTAGCTTGCATGTTATTATCTTCCCAAGCAGCAATCTGCTGTGGGGTACACTCCCTAACTCCGTGAATACGACCAATAATAAGGTCCGCAATAGGATTAGGTAAGAGACAAGCATGCACATCTCCAGTAAAGAAAGGAGTGGCAATGCGAATTACAGCAGTAGGATATTTTTCTAGAGTGCCGCCAAATGTGACACATTTAATAACCCTTCCTGTAGCACAAGATGGATCTACAAGCGATTGTCTAACACCAATAGTGGTGCATCCGGAATCGAAAAGTAGTGAGACCGGAGTATCATTAACAAGACCCTTATGTAGAATTAAAGAACCCCTCCCGTCATGCGCAACAGCAGCAGGAAGAGCGGGAAGTGGGTGACCACAACTCAAAGTAGTTATGGTACCCGGTTCGAATAAAGTACTGCATTGGGGGCATTTGTTTGCTCTCTCAAAGTCAAAAGCAGAACCAGTGACAGCGTCAAAGTTTTTATTATCAACAACATGATTACAGGCTCCCTCAGTTTCCTGTTGTACAGCATTAGCCTGCTGATATCTCTTTTTTTTGTGTTGAGATCTACCCCGACTATTATTACCTCTGAAGTTATCAGAGTTATTATTATCTCTGCAGTTATTATTGTCTCTATTGTAATTGTTATCCTGGTTCGAATTCCAGTTTCCACGATTACTATCATGTTCACATTGATGCGAACATCTATTTGTTTGGTTCTGAGGTCTTCGGCAGGAATAACCTCTATTACCATATCCTCTTTTGAAATGCCTATAATTATTAGGGTGATAGTAACGACCACTATCAGGTTGTCTCCAATTCTTCGAAGAAGAATCACCATGAAATTGGTTTCCATGATTTTGACAGAAATTACCGCTACTCTTTCTATCAAAATTTTGTTGGGATCTACGAGCAAAGTTTTGACCATACGGAGCTGCCGAAGCAACTGGTAAACCTTCTTTCACCTTAGAGTTACCCATGGTTATGTGTGGGTGTGCAGTTACGTATTGGCAACAGAAATCTTCCATTTCTTTTATTGTTTTAGGTTTACGTTCATGAAGGAAAGCAAGGAAAGACTCATTGACAGACGACATGACTTTGTCTCTAAGTATTAAGTCCATAAGTCCTTCATAAGTTTTTTCCGTCTTAGATAGTTCAACCCATCGTGAGAAAGTAATGCGTATTCTTGCAATAAACTCGGAGAATTCAACTCCATTTTCAGGTAACATGTTTTTAAATTGTAGACGATAGCCGTCTTCGTTAAGCTGATATTTCTTTAACAGAGCGGCCCTGACAACCTCATAATTGTTCTTGTCAGGTTCATCCACCATATTTAATATACTTAGAGCTTTACCTGTCAGTATCCCTGATAACTGATAAACATATTTTGCTTTGTCTATGTTATGAGCTGTACATGCTTGTTCAAATCTGTCCAGATAGAACATTATGTCATCACTGGAAGGACTAAAAGTTGGCAACTTAATCTTAAAAGTATCATTATTAGCCTTACCAGAAGATGAACCCTTGTTTGAATCATTACCATTACTCATGTTCATCAATTTCAATTTTTCCAACTCTAAAGCTAAGACCTTTTCTTCATGTTCCATTTTTGCTTTCTCTTTCCTCTCATCAGACTCTCTCTGTAATCTTCTCTCCTCAGCCTGAGCCTCTATTTGAAGTCTTTCAGCTTCTTTCTCAAGTCTTTTATTTTCAGCCTCTTTTTCAAGTCTTTTATTTTCAGCCTCTTTTTCAAGTCTTTTATTTTCAGCCTCTTTTTCAAGTCTTTTATTTTCAGCCTCTTTTTCAAGTCTTTTATTTTCAGCCTCTAGCTGGAGTTTTCTTTCCTCAGCTTCTGATTCCCTTTTTTGTTTTTCCATTTCCATTTGGAATCTTTTTTCATCCACCTGCATCTGCAGTTTCTTTTGTTCAGCTTCCATATGCAGTTTCTTTTGTTCAGCTTCCATTGCTTTATCATATCGAGCAGTTGCAAAATTCTTCTAACTTATCACCAGTCTTCCCAAGCAATTTACCCTGCTCAATAAAGTGCTCAAATGTAGACATGTTGTCTAACATATGCGTCCAAAACCTGAAATAATTAACTAATTTATTTCAAACCTAAGTGTAACAAGTCTTAATTAAGCACTTGTATATTCACATCACCTTATATTATCCCAGTCTCTGTGGGAAACAAGTCTCCAATCAAAGAACTTGTATATGAAATATCACCAATCAATTCTTGATCATAAGTGCACTTCTCATTCAATAGTGCACGACACTATTCATCATTCATTTATCATCAGTGTAGTAGTAACAGTGCATTAGCATAGCCCATTAACTAATTACTATAACTGTAAACAATGACTATGTAAACACATGCAGAATGTAAACATTGAAAATGTAAACAATGCAAACAATGTAAACAATAACAATGTAAACAATAACAAAGATCAGCAACAATACAAAAACGTTCGCAGAAATCAACTAAAAATAAAGCAGAAATTAATGAAATATCACAAAAAATGTGACGATATCTACGATAGAATTAAACAAAATACATGACACCACAGTGTATAAACAAAAATGTTGTATGAAACTAAATTATAGACAAGAGTAGGCTAACAAATACAAACAAATCAAAACAAAACTAAAGAATGCGAAATAATAACGAAAACAATATTAAAACATGTCATCACAGCTAACATAAATAGCAACAGAAGTCGCTTAGCAAATTCCAGTATCGGAAATTTGCAAACCCTACAGAAAAACGCTCACAATAGACGACCTCTATGACGTGGCATAATCTAACGGAGACACCACCCAACCGAGAACCCGCTGAAATATAAACATATAAATATACAAATAACATATAGACATATAACATATAGAATGAGATGATACACAGAAGACTCAGCAGAAGTATAAGGGCACAGTTTACATACAAACAGGCCACTTAACTTATAGGCTTCCAATCGTAGAACAGCAGAAAAAACGGATGTCAATCAACGTCCTAAAGAGCGAAGCTCCAACGATGATGGCACATCTGAACTGCTTCCACTGCTAACACGATGGTACTTGAGCTTCTGACATACTGTGTGTTGAGTTGTTTCGGCACTTGACCTTCTAATCCAAAAGTAAGTTGATGGAAATCGGTACTTGGCCTTCTTCAGAAAACAACCCGTTTCAACCGGCACTTGACCTTCACAAAAACGACAGCACTGGAACCTTGACAGCAGCAACTTGCTTGACTTGCGTAAAAGATAACAGCAGTCCGAGTTATCCGGCAACATGTAACAACGCCGGGTACTGTCAAATTCTTGTTTCCGTCAAAAAATTGAAATTTTGACTTTTACCGGGCAACGCCGAGTACTTTGAAAATGGTGAAGATGTTGACTGTATTGAAGAATGTTAATTTCTTGAAGGATGCTGATGAATTCTTGTTGAAAATGAAGTGGGTAAGGGACCCCGTGTTTGCTGGTACCAGAATCAAACCAGCTTATGGCCACCAAATGATGCGTGATGCCATATGATGATGGATGGTATCCGCATGTCTGGTTTTGTGTAGTGTGCAGATGTGTTCAGTCAAAACAATGTTCATACAAAAATAACAGGGCAATCCACATAGGACGTCAGTAAACTCACGACGTATAAAGTCAATGATTCTTGAAACAGCCGTTGACGTTTTTTCTTCATTATTTATTGTGGACGCCACAGTGACAAAATGGTTACGCGAATATGTAGACACATCAAACAGTCATTATCACAGCAACATTCAATACAGCAATAGACGGTAGACAGCATTACAATGATGAGTCAGATGCATGTTATATTTCATAGTGCTGTAAATGTAGTCAGGTGAAAACTCCATCCTTTTCTATAACAGCCAGGAGATAACCAGATGTATGAGATCAGTTCACTCTCCTTAATCTGACTTCAGCAAGACAGACACGTCTGCCGAAGTATAAATAATGTCCTCAAAAATATCCTCTAGATAACAAAGGTTTTTCAAACCTAGTTCAGGTAATCAAGTAGCAAGTAATAGTCCTTGGGACCTGCATCAACCGATGCAGCACAATACAGCGACATGTGAGCTAGGAAAACATCTCGTGACGACGACTTTCGAAGACAGGCTATGAGCCAGAAATCGTTCACGACCAAAAATCGATAGAGTTAATGAAAATGTTAATTTACCTTGCTTTCATGAAATACACAGAAATATCACGCCTCCCGGCATGTGGGAAACACTAGAGGTATTATCTCGAATAAACGAAATATCCATTAAGAGGACTACACATCCCTGACAGAACAAAAAATAGCGGAGATCCCCTCTTCAACGAGGCATCTCTTTCGCCATTCCAAATCGCTCACTCCACTCGTGGTGGGCGGAAACCGATCGACCAAGAAGCAAGACAAGTCATGCGCAGTCCAGCGCAAAATGACCACAGCTCAAACTTAACTGCATTCGATACCAACGCGAGAAGACAAATGCTTACCGAGAAAAGTAACTATAAATTTCAAGCAGTTGTTGCCCTTGCGTTATAAAATAGATATTGTAATAAAATGATGTTGCGAGAATTTATCACGCAACAGTATGTATATGTGCTTCATTGACTATAAGAAGGCTTTTGACAGAGTCCATCATGAGAAAATAATTGAATGCCTCGAAAACATAGGTATTGATGGAAAAGATATAAGAATACTCAGTAACCTTTATTGGGAGCAAACTGCCACAGTAAGATCGGGAAGGAATTATTCACCATACATAGACATAAAAAGAGGTGTCAGAGAAGGTTGTGTGCTGTCCCCCTGCCTATTTAATTTATACAACGAAAAAATTTTCAAACAGATACAGGAAATACCAGGACTGAACATCAGTGGAAGGTCAATAAACAACCTTAGATATGCAGATGATACCGTGGTGTAAGCTGAAAGCGAACGGGAGTTACAAGAACTAGTGAAGCAAGTGAACAGTATAAGTCATGAATATGGACTCGACATTAATATTGAGAAAATAAAAACTATGATAATTAGCAAAACAGACGATAAACCCACATTAAAGATAAGCGTAAATGGGAAAATCCTGGAACAAGTCAAGAGCTACGTATATCTTGGTCATATAATAACAGAAGATGGCAGATGTGAAACAGAAATCAAGAAGAGAATAGGAATGGCCAAAGCTACATTCAACAACATGAAACATATACTGACATCTGTGGCCGTGTACATAGTTGTTCCTTTGGAAACAGACTATATTCTTACAAGACAGAGGAAGCACAGACCACCCCATAATTTTATATTTTATGAGAAACAGAAAATAATAAATAGTGTCACATATTTAGGGTAGAGTCGCTTCTACACGCCATTTCTAATAATTGGGTGATTTCCCCTGACCAATCGGATAGCTCAGATTTACCCCGGGGAAAGTGGAACAACGACGCCATTTGGGAGTAGAATGAAAGAGCGCAACTCAAGAGGTCGTATCTGGTCCAGCTCTACATATTTCTTAGTTTGAGGAAATCAAACTTCAACATTTATTATAAAATGTGTATTTCAGGACATTGAGTGGTTTTATATTTCTTACTGGCGTAAGTAGTGTCAATCATTCAATATGTATTTTGAATAGAGCTCCCAACCCTAGTTGCAGCAGAACTAGGTTCGAGGATTTGAGTCAATTTGCAAAAAAATGTCTTACACCTCAAATCATGTAGAGTAGAAAATATTCTTGTGTTGGAAAGCATTTAACTCAAGGAATGCTTATGATGATAAAGAAATCAAGGACAAATCTGAAGAGATGGGTAAATGTCGTCGAACCCAAAATAATACTGTAACTTAAAGGAAGGAACACGGTGGAATGAGAAGGTTCGCCATATTTGACAATTAAGTAGGCCTATGAGACAAAGATGCAAAAAGGGATTTTTGCATCGATGAAAGCATCTGATGAGATGATAGAACTTTATTATGCTTATTATTGTAAAAATGTTCTGAATTCCAGACTTTGTTGAAATTTAAGTTTCATGCTGAAAGATATTAAAAGTTTTGCATGAAATCGAACGCTGTTGAAAAGGTGAATTACTACAGTTTTGAGATTTAGCTAAGAAATCCATCCATTTCAATTAAATTCGCTACATCAACACCTATGAGAAGAAAATCGAACCTGGTAACACAAATTTAAGAGAGAAATCTAAATCTCTGGTGATTAGGCCAGTTAAACATCTGCTCTCTGTAAAGTAAACTGAAAATACTGCATATACCGGCACTGCCACAGATTGGTAATATGGTGCCGTTCCAGTCCTAAGGAACACCTGCACCGGCTACACATCCAAACAGTTATCTCACAAATTAAAACTGAGAATCATAAAGTGTTATATATATTCAGCATTTCTGTATGGTGCAGAAACATGGACGATGAATAAGCATTTGGAAGAAAGAATTGAGGCTCTTGAAATGTGGATATATAGAAGAATGGGGCGTATCTCATGGAAAGAGATGAAAACAAATAAGGAGGTCCTAGAAAATCTAGGTATGAAAAGAGAACTAATGAGGGAGGTCAAAGTTCGGCAGCTAAAACACCTTGCAGAAGACCATAACAGAAGGGAGAGTTGAAGGCAAACGTGCAAGGGGAAGACAGCGCTATAAGTGGGAAGATAATATCAAGAGATGGACAGGAAAGAGTCTATCAGAGTGCACCACCAAGACAAGAGACAGAAGACGTTGGAGATCCATTACAGCCAACCTTCGTTGTAGAGATGGCAACTGATGATGATGATGATGAGATTTGGTAGGTTCTCAATTATAGTTTAGAAAATTAGCATGTATGATTTTGTAGTAAGCTTTTAAAGAAGAGAGTATGGTGTTCAGTTAAATCATCAAAGGGAGATAAGGTAGAATTAAGTCCCTTGCAGGTTTTAGTGAGTTGAGGAAAAGAAGTAAGCACGGGAAAATTGGGATGTGTGAACACAGTTTAGGGGGAACGAAGAAATGTTAGAACGGGGATTAGGCAGTTGAGATTTGAGATGCGCTAGGCGTAGGTAAAGAAAAGGGTTTTCTCCCAATTGGTAAAGTTAAATTTAGAACGCGCTCAGCGTAAGACTTGTGTGGGAGAACGCGCTCAGCGTAGGTGGTCAGCAAGAATGTGCTGTGAGATAAAGAGTGATAGAAACCGCTCAGTACATTATTTATCACAAACTTGTGTTCGACAGAAATTTTTGTGATAGTATTTATTCTGAGGACAAAATGGTTGTGACAGGAAAAAGTGTATTTCCGATAAAGAAACAAAACCAGGTATGTTGAACATTTTGATCTATTACTAGAAATGTATAGCTCAACAGACAAGGTTAGAGCAAAGAAGAAAAATAGAAGTAGTCTTGGCAAAGTGACAGCCCTGGCGGTAAGGCCAGTTTTCTCTCAGTGAGATATACCAAGAGATATATGGAAAATACGTAAAATAAACAATCAGTACAGAAGAGAGACAAGAGGTTTCGCCTGCAGAATTAGGTGACATTTTTATAGCTGGAACAAGCACTAGTAAAGCAGACAAAGCAATGTATGTGAAAATTTGATACTGAGATTGTTTGAAACTGAAGTTTTTATTATACAAGACTGCCAACCTTGAAGAGGAAGGTTGGGCATACCATTTTTACCCATTATCAAATTTATGTTAATAAAGTTCGACGTTTGAGATTTTCACTGCTGTTTTTCGGGTGAATTCGATTGATCAACAGTGGGTATGAGAAAATGTAGAGTCAGTCTGAGAGAAGGAAGTTTTCGTATTTACCTTACAGCATACTATCTACTGAAAGGGCAGTGGTCCGAACCTCAAATACTATCAACGGCCACAGTATACAATAGTGTCTATTACTTGTGTGTTACCGGGGCCCGAAAGCGAAGCAAAGAATAGTCACAATGCAAACTACCACGCATGTCGTAAAATGTGATTAAGTTAGGTTGGGCCTGGGACCCAGCTACCCTCATCCTGTAGAAACTTTATGCCAACAAAACTTCAGCAAGTATGGACACGTCAACTAAACGATATAGTTTTAATTCTACTTGGTCCTACACAAGGCGATTCATGACGCATCGTAGAGCAATGTATGACAATATCACAGAAGTGAACCTGACGATGAGAACCAGGTACGTGCTAATGGAACCGAAGATGAGAATAAGACTCTGGTGATAGGAAGGATACACAATGAGGAAACCCGGTGATAACCCCACAGGGCATACACTTCTGTGGAATCAACTTTGGTAAGAGAGGTTTTGGGAGGCCTAAAGTACATGGTGAAGAGAACTAGGTATCTAAATGAAAGGGATAAAGACAACACAGACAAATCTTGAGTGAAGGTCACGTGGACGAAGTATAATAGAGCAATAACAAGAAGATTACAATAAAGAACAATAAGAGAAATAGCGAAGAAAGAATTAACATAATATAAGCTGAAACCATCATCATTCTTTTCTTTTTCGCTTCCTGTGGAGCATGGAGCCACCACTGTATCTGGTTCCCTTACAGGAAGCCTGCATCAAGAATTCACACTGTTGCAGCTGTGGTTTCCGTAGCAATTTAGATTATGAGGTTTCACACCGTTTAATAGGGACGCACACATCAGGACAGCACGGAACATAGTCATGGGGACATGTTGACATATATATCATTAGGCATTTGAACAGTAGATCATATTTCACGCAGCATTCAAATATGATGGAAGATATAAGGAATCATTCAATGTTCTGGCAGATTATGGCCCCATCCCCGAACTGACTGAACGCATCAGTGGGTGTGGGTGTGTAAACATCTAAAGAGTTCACTGGCCGAACCTTTTTCCTTGGCTAAGTTCTCCAGCGACATATAGTCAATATTTATGTAATAAAGTTAAACCACGATAGGGGTTTTCATATTAGTGAGATCTCCATATCACTGTCCGATAATAAGTTTGGTATACTGTTCTCAGGACAGCGATCCATAACGATGACAAGAAAACAAGATGGCTGCCTTCCTGAGTTTCGCTCACTCACCCAGCAGAAGGATAATGATAAGCCAAAGTTAATTCACAATTTGAATATCAATAATTTCCTAGAGTTTCCCTACAGTTCCACATTACTAAGGTTGTTACATGTAGACATTAGCTCTGTTGGGAAACCTGTCATCTTCAATGGTATATCAACGACCAACGATGTTCGAAAATACGACTCCATCTAGGCCTAACCACGTAGAGATCATCAAAAGAAAGGGTCTGGTATTACCTGGAGTCCGAATTAATAACAAAGTGCCTGAGGAGAATCTCTGACAAATAGACTCTTGCAGAGACACAAACTTCTCCTGGAAAAACATGCACAAATCACTTTTCAACCCTGAAAAGGGACCAGCCCAAAGAAACACACTCAGCCATGTTAGGCGGCATTATCGAGACTCTCTACGCATGCCTCGAAAAACGAATACCTGCCCCAGTGTTCGGCACAAAGAATATAGTCCGACCTAAACATACAAAGATATACAATATAAGACTGAATCTTCTTGTACTAGACAAGTAATACATATAAATTCAGGCCATAAACATATTGAACAAGATCAATCTATTTTCTGGCCCTAACAAATGAGAAATTACATAAATTCGGTATTCATCCGCGAAATCAATATTCAAGGGGAGGTCATCCACATAATCAAAAGTATAAATCAAATCATGGATGATATAACTTTGACTGTAACAAAAGTAATCTCTTTTTCATATCAATTAGTCATGTCGTAATCTGTGCGTCAAAAATATGTGCGCAACACATGGCCAAACCATCTTAGTTGGAATTGGTCTACTTAGGTTTGCAGGGGGTGGGATTTTAAGCATTGACGTATCATCTGGTTGCGGACCATGTCTCTTCTTGTTACTTCAACCGCCTTCCTCAGATACCTCATTTCTGAGGTTTGGATCTGGATTTTGTGGGTTGTAGTCATTTCCCATGACTCGCATCCATATGTCAAGACTGGGACATAGGTGGAGCGGTATACAGCCATCTTCGGTTTCTTACCAACCTCTCTCTTGCTGAGGAATCCTCGATTTATGGCTTGAAAAAGTCTCCCAGCTGCTGCTTTTCGAGTGGCCAACTCTTCTTTGATGCCTCCCTTTCGGTCTATAATAGCTCCGAGGTATTTAAAGTGGTCGACCTGCTCCAGGACCTGTTCTCCCAGCTTAAGCTGATGTCTTCTTTCTTCTTGTGATATCACCATGGATACTGTTTTAGAGCTGCTTATGACCATCCCTCTCTTCTCCAGCTCTTCCTTCCAGACTTGCTTGTTGGATTGGAGATGTGCCTCTGATTTAGCAATCAGGGCAACATCATCAGCAAATGCCAGCTCTGACATACAGACCTGTCTCATCTTCCAATACCTCACTGAATACTTTCTTGTTATCTCCTTACATGCCTTGATGACATCGTCCATGAGGAGTATGAAAAGATAAGGTGACAGGATATCACCTTGTCTTACACCAGTGATGGTCCTGAACTCTTCTGACTTATGGTTTGCTGTCCTCGCATAATTTTTGCAAGACTTGTAGAAGCTCTGAATAGCATGAATCAGAGGTGCTGGAATGTTTTTCCTTGCCAAACAGTCCCAAAGTTTGTTCCAGGGGACCCTGTCAAATGCCTTTTCCAGATCTATGAAACAAAGATGGATCTCACTCTTATATTCAAGGGCCTTTTCACTCAGCTGTCTGAGTGTGAAGATTAGATCTTGAGTACTTCGGTTTGCTTGGAATCCGCACTGGACCTCATCCAATTGTGGCTCAGTTAGGCGTTGGAGTCTCTGCTCTAGGATTCTAGAGTAGATTTTACCAGGGACACTGAGAAGGGATATGCCTCTATGGTTCCCACATTGTCGATTGTCGCCCTTTTTGAAAATTGGTGTTATGATGGCAATCTCCCAATCCATTGGTATGGTCTTGTTGCACCTCGCTGCCTGTAGGTCCCTTAAGAGTAATAGGTCGCCTGATGCTCCCATGTACCTAACCATTTCTGGTGTTATACCATCATGCCCTGCTGCTTTGCCCATCTTGATTTTCTCCAGTGCTGCCTTCAGTTCTTCCATCTTTATGTCATCTTCACCATCATTGGTTTTCTCTTCTGTGCTAGTGGTTATCATTTCTGATGCTTCACCATGCTCACCATCCAGGAGTTCTGAGAAATATTCTTTCCATCTTTCCATTACTTCCTTTGGGGCAGTAAGCAATTTGCCTTGCTTTTCCTTTATAAATTTGAGAGGGCATTGTTTTTCCTTCCTCGTGTTCTTTAGGGTCTTATAGAACAATTTCTGGTTTTCTTGCGCATCTTTTTCTAGCTTTTATCCAAATTCTTCACAGGACTTCTGTTTTGCTGCTAGCACATTGTTCTTTGCTTCTGTTCTGAGTGTCACATAGTATCTATATTTCTCCTGTTGTGTTTTTAGCTACAAAAAGCTAAAATACACCAATAATAAAGACAAGAAAGGCAAAAACAAAGAAGAAGAAGGAAAGGAAGAATTCTTCATAATGTAGACTGAAATACACGAAAACAAAAACAGCACAGTAGAAACAGAAACAGCACAGTAGAAACAGAAACAGCACAGTAGAAACAGAAACAGCACAGTAGAAACAGAAGAAAAAAAATAGAAGAAGAGAAAATGGGAGCGGAAGAATATTGCATAGTGTAAGCTGAAATCTAAGAGGAAGAAAAACGACATTTAATAATAGGACCTGAAATACACGAAGAAGAAAACGTAAAAAGACGATGTAAAAGATATAGACGTAAACGATATAGAAGTAAAAGATGTAGACGTAAACGATATAGAAGTACAAGATGTAGACGTAAACGATATAGAAGTAAAAGATGTAGACGTAAAAGATATAGAACTAAAAGATGTAGAAGTAAACGATGTAGAAGTAAAAGATATAGAAGTAAAAGATGCAGAAGTAAACGATGTAGAAGTAAACGATGTAGAAGTAAACGATGTAGAAGTAAAAGATGTAGAAGTAAACGATGTAGAAGTAAAAGATGTAGAAGTAAAAGATATAGAAGTAAAAGGTATAGAAGTAAAAGATGTAGAAGTAAACGATATAGAAGTAAAAGGTATAGAAGTAAAAGATGCAGAAGTAAAAGATGCAGAAGTAAACGATGTAGAAGTAAAAGATGTAGAAGTAAACGATGTAGAAGTAAAAGATGTAGAAGTAAAAGATATAGAAGTAAAAGATGTAGAAGTAAAAGATATAGAAGTAAAAGGTATAGAAGTAAAAGATGTAGAACTAAACGATATAGAAGTAAAAGGTATAGAAGTAAAAGATGTAGAAGTAAAAGATATAGAAGTAAAAGGTATAGAAGTAAAAGATGTAGAAGTAAAAGATATAGAAGTAAAAGGTATAGAAGTAAAAGATGTAGAAGTAAAAGATATAGAAGTAAAAGATATAGAAGTAAAAGATGTAGAAGTAAAAGATATAGAAGTAAAAGGTATAGAAGTAAAAGGTATAGAAGTAAAAGATATAGAAGTAAAAGGTATAGAAGTAAAAGATGTAGAAGTAAAAGATGTAGAAGTAAAAGTTACAGACATAAAAGATGTAGAAGTAAACGATATAGAAGGAAAAGATGTAGAAGTAAAAGGTATAGAAGTAAAAGATATAGAAGTAAACGATATAGAAGTAAAAGATGTAGAAGTAAACGATGTAGAAGTAAACGATATAGAAGGAAAAGATGTAGAAGTAAAAGATGTAGAAGAAGTAAACGTAAAACTAAAAGTAGTAGAACTAGAAGTAAAATAAGAAGAAGGACTTACAGAACTAGAAAAATGAGTAGAAGACGAAAATTAGAAGTAGAAGTAATTGTAAAAGGACAAAACATAAAAATAAATGTAGAAGTAAAAGTAAATGTAGAAGTAAGTAAAGTAGCAGTAAATATAGTAGATAAAAGTAAATGTAGAAATAAAAGTAAATGTAGAAGTAAAAGTAAATGTAGAAGTAAAAGTAAACATAAAAATAAAAGTAAATGTAAAAGTAAAAGTAAATGTAGAAGAAAAGTAAATGTAGAAGTAAAGGTAAAGGTAAAAGTAAATATAGAAGTAAAAGTAAACATAAAAATAAAAGTAAATGTACAGGTAAAAGTAAATATAGAAGTAAAAGTAAACGTAAAAATAAAAGTAAATGTAGAAATAAAAGTAAATGTAGAGGTAAAAGTAAATGTAGAAGTAAAAGTAAATGTAGAAATAAAAGTAAATGTAGAAGTAAATGAGGCAAAAGAGAAGTAAGGGAAAAAGACTGTTACGTAATTTATTCACTGAAATATGCGAAGAACGAAAAATGGAGGAAGTAAATGAGAAGAAGAAATAGGTGAAGAAGAAGACATTATGTAAGGTGAATTACATGAAGAAGACATAATGTAAGCTGAAATTCATAAAGAAGACATAATGTAAGGTGAAATACATGAAGGAGATATAATGTAAGCTGAAATACACGAAGAAGACATAATGTAAGGTGAAAAACATGAAGAAGACATAATGTAAGGTGAAATACACGAAGAAGACATAATGTAAGATGAAATACATGAAGGAGACATAATGTTAGCTGAAATACATGAAGGAGACTTAATGTAAGCTGAAATATATGAAGAAGATATCATTTAAGCTGAAATATATGAAGAAGACATAATGTAAGCTGAAATACTTGAAGAAGACACAATGTAAACTGAAATACGTGAAGAAGACATTATGTAAGCTGAAATACATGAAGGAGACATAATGTAAGCTGAAATACATGAAGAAGACATAATGTAAGCTCAAATTCATGAAGAAGACATTATGTAAGCTGAAATACATGAAGAAGACATAATGTAAGCTGAAATACATGAAGAAGACATAATGTAAGCTGAAATACATGAAGAAGACATAATCGAAAGAAGAGAAACGGTGGGAGTAGGAGAAGATATTGATGAAAAGATAATTATGATGATGATGACGAGTTGCAACCTTCAGATAATACTGGTAGGAAATTAAAATGAAGCTACTCATTTATAGTGACGCAACGAATGCGATGTTATATTGTAAGGTAATGGCTTTGACGCCATTAAAAATTGCGTCGTAAAATGTATGTTTAAAATGAAAAAAGTTGATTGTTAGGGAAGTGAAGTATTGCACAGCAGAGTTGACTTAGAAGAAAGAAAACCGAGGGAAGACAGCGCTGGTTCGTGGATAACTTAAGAAATTAAAAAAACAAAAAAAGGAACGTTTGCCATCGATTGCTGTCCTGAACAAACTAAGTCGATAACCAACAGATGGTATTCTACTTTAATACGACGACACGGCCACACTAGAGTGGATATATATTCCTGTGACAGCAACTCACATTAAACATGGTTTGTCATTGCTTATCGGCAGTATAACAATTTAAGTGAAACTAACTTACGTAGCGGACAAAACGATTTGCTGTAACCAGACACATTGACGTTTTCAAAAAACAAAATGAATAAATCTATACACGAACGCAAATGATATCCATTAAACAACCTAACTTACCCCCATTTCTATATCCTGCCTATGTCCCTTCTGTCCTGGTACATCATTTCCTAGTTGCTCATGTTTCCCTCATTTACTTCAGGTGACAACTGCTTTTGACTGCGCCAGTATGTAGCACTGATTAGGGCATCAGATAAGTCCAATAATTAAATAGGGAGAAAAACAAAGCTTACTTTAATAGAAATGAATATTAAACGTGTCTATTTGTAGACAGATACACGTAAATGCATACGTTAGTTGACACAAACATGCCTACAAACGAGAGGACATGAATTTTAACGTAGATACAAACATACAGAGGCGGATCTACTATGAAGCTAATAAAGCTTGAGCTTTGGGGCTCCAAATCCAGTTTTCTCTATAATACGTTTCTTTCCCATCCTCCAACACGTTTCTTTTAAATAAAAGGGGCTCCACCAAGAGTTCAGGCTTCAGGGCCCCTAAAATATAGATCCGCCACTGCAAACATATATGCCCCGTGTAGTTTATATGGGGCTTATCAGCAGACATAGAAAGAATAAGACTACTGATACATCAGGCATGTCGTAGAAGACAACTAACATGAAGTTCTGTATAGGGCTGGCAATCTCACCGTGTAAAATGAATTGCAGCAGAAACCATCGCTAGGACAGCGCATGACTGCTTCAGTGCAGGCTTCAATGGGGGGAGGGAGGGGGAGGGGGGGGGGTCAGGTGCAGTGTCTGCATGCTCGCTAAGCACTGGCATAAATACATACACACAAATGTTTATATACACACACGTAGACACATATACATCAATGCACACACGTAGACACATATACATCAATGCACACACGTAGACACATATACATCAATGCATAAATTTAACATGCATTCTTGCGTAAATACGAGTACATACATAATTTACTAGAAGTAGCCAAGTATGTACATATGCACATAGATACATAGAATCATTCACGCGTACATTAATTACTACATCACATTAATCAATCAATCAATCAATAACCCGTTAGCTTCCCAAGGAGCATTGGCCTTCAACAAACACATGCCAGGTCCTCCTGTTACGTGCCTACAGCTCAAGTTCTTTCCATGTTTTCCTCATCATCTTCACCCCTGTCTCCAGTTCTCTTCTCTGTGTGTCTCTTGGTCTGCCTCACTTACCCTGGGGGTTCCAGAACAAGTACTGCCTTGTAATACTATCTATCGCCATCGTCGTCTTCTTTATCTCTTGTTCCACTAGGACGTGTCTACATCTTGTCATCAGTTCCATATTAGTGATCTTGTCATCAGTTCCACATTAGTGATCTTGTCATTAGTTCCACATTAGGGATCTTGTCATCAGTTCCACATTAGTGATCTTGTCATCAGTTCCACATTAGTGATCTTGTCATCAGTTCCACGTTAGTGATCTTGTCATCAGTTCCACTTTAGTGATATTGTCATTAGTTCCACATTAGTGATCTTGTCATCAGTTCCACATTAGTGACCTTCTCATCAGTTCCACATTAGTGATCTTGTCATAAGTTCCATATTAGTGACCTTGTCATCAGTTCCACATTAGTGATCTTGTCATCAGTTCCACGTTAGTGATCTTGTCATTAGTTCCACATTAGTGATCTTGTCATCAGTTCCACATTAGTGATCTTGTCATCAGTTCCACATTAGTGATCTTGTCATCAGTTCCACATTAGTGATCTTGTCATCAGTTCCACATTAGTGATCTTGTCATCAGTTCCACGTTAGTGATCTTGTCATCAGTTCCACATTAGTGATCTTGTCATCAGTTCCACATTAGTGATCTTGTCATCAGTTCCACATTAGTGATCTTGTCATCAGTTCCACGTTAGTGATCTTGTCATCAGTTCCACATTAGTGATCTTGTCATCAGTTCCACATTAGTAATCTTGTCATTAGTTCCAAATCACATTAGTGATCTTGTCATCAGTTCCATATTAGTGATCTTGTCATCAGTTCCACATTAGTGATCCTGTCATCAGTTCCACATTAGTAATCTTGTCATTAGTTCCACATCACATTAGTGATCTTGTCATCAGTTCCACATTAGTGATCTTGTCATACCACCTTAATTCATGTTGTACACAAGCACCCATGTAAGAAAGTCTATAGTTTTTTTGGTTGTTGCTTCTGCTGTTCTTCATGTTTCATAGCCATATACAGTAGAACTCCATTTATCCGAACCCCAATTATCCGAACATCCAATTATCCGAACACTTTTTCCAGAAAAAAAAAAAATCAGATGCCACAGTCACGTTAGACTAAAATTCTGAATCTTTTGATGCGGCAAACTTCAAATGTGTGCGACCAATTTGTAGAGAATGGGATGGCTAATGGTCGGTCGCTTACGTACAGGAAGTCAGTTAGATCATAAAGTCAGTTAATATCTGGTTTATCAATCCAGTGTACGTGTGCGTTCTAGGTAGAACACTGGCTAAACAGACAGTTCAACTTAAAATAATTGTGTCTGCTACTACAGCAGAATAATTTTGGTGTACAAGTATTTCTCTGTGCGATATGGCATCTTCCAGTAGGCCTAAAGCATATAAAAGGAACCGCAATGTTTTGTCAATTGAAACGAAAACAGAAAATTATCAAGAGACTAGGACAAGGTGAAACTGTGTCTTCACTTGCGAGGATTTTCAATGTTGGGAAAGCTACCGTCTCTGACATCAAAAGTAACAAGGATACAATTATGAGTTTTGCATCGAAATTTGATAGTGAAAATTGGTCGAAGAAACGTAAAACCATGAGAAATGCGAAAGATGTGAAATTGGAAGAGGCTTTGTATATATGGTTTGTGCAAAGAAGAAGCAAAGGGGAACCTATCTCTGGTTCTCTGTTGTGTGAAAAGGCACTTCAGTTCAACAATCAACTTGACGGTCCTCCTGACTTTAAGGCTAGCCAGGGATGGTTAAGAAACTTTAAATCTCGTCATGGCATACGAGAATTGGAGATTCAAGGGGAATCTTTATCTAGCAATGCAACTGCCGCTAAAAATTTTAAAGAAACATTCTTGGCTTTTTTGGTAGAAGAAAGTTATTCACTCGATGATGTGTATAATGCCGATGAGACTGGCTTATACTGGAAATCATTGCCTCAAAAATCACTTGCATCTCAGCGCGAAGCAGCTGCCCCTGGGTTTAAAAAAGAGAGAGTAACAATTTTGGTAGCCGCTAATGCCAGTGGAAGTCATCGTTTACCGGTGCTAATGATCGGCAAAGCCAAAAAACCACGTTGTTTAAAGAATGTGACATGTCTCCCATTGTGTTACAAAGCACAGAAGAGTGCTTGGATGAATAGTGAAATATTTCTTGATTGGTATACAAATCAGTTCATCCCAAATGTGAAGAGGTTGAGAGAACAAGAAAAGAAAACTGGAAAAGTAATTCTTCTACTGGACAATGCACCATCTCATCCAGAGAAGGATACATTGAATGCAGTTGATGCAAATTTTAAAGTAATTTTTCTGCCTCCCAATGTAACAGCACTGATTCAACCAATGGATCAGGGTGTTATAGCAAAGCTTAAAAAGATGTACAAGAAGGAAGTCCTGCGTCGTTTATTGTTGGCTGAAGATGAAGAAAGTGTGGTGGCGTTTTCCAAAAAGCTTAATATCAAAGACTGCTGCTATATGTTAGCTGATGCTTGGACCACCCTGTCACAAGATAATCTCAACAAGGCTTGGAGTAGATTGCTTGGGAAAAAAGGAGGAAATGAAACTACTGCAGTGGACACAAATGATGATTGTATAAATGAAGTTGTGGAACTGTTTCAAGCAATGCCCGGATTTTCGGACTGTGACAAAGATGATGCACACATGTGGCTAGAAGATGATAATGATTCTAGTTTTCAGTTTTTGAATGACGAAGAAATTTTGTCTTTTGTGCAAGAAGAAAACCAAATACATGTAGTGACCGATGATGAAGACTCCTCAGAAGTACATGATGCACTTGTAGATTATGAAGAAAAACCAAAACGTCGACCAAGTCCTGAAGAGGCCTTTATAGCACTAGAAACAGCGATGGCTTGGTACGAGCAAGAAGATGACAGCTGTCCTACACAGCTTCTGCTGTTGAAGAGAATGCGGGACTTAGCAGCCAAAAGGAGACTATCCAGTTTGGTGCAAAAGAGGATTCCTCATTATTTTATATAGTGGGCTACATCTGTGCAAGTACATATATACGTAAGTTGCGCCTGGTTTTGAATCGTTTGTAATGTTATTTTGAAAACATTTCTCTTTCTTAACAAAAATAATTAATACAAGTAGTACATGCACTGCAGTGTAATAAAAGATTTTGGTGATACAGTGATCTAATACAGTGTGGGTATTATTATTACAGTACAAGTAAATATGTTTTATAGTGTATTTTCCTTGTGATGGTTAATTATTTTTAGAAATATGTGTACATGTACTCGATACATTATGTAATCCAATTATCCGAACATTTGATTATCCGAACGATGCTCGGTCCCATGGGGTTCGGATAAATGGAGTTCTACTGTAATAGGAACATACATAAGTACAAATATTAATATATACAAGAGCGCGCTCACACACACACACACACACACACATATATATATATATATATATATATATATATATATATATATATATATATATATATATATATATATATATATATATACACACACACACACACACACACGCATCATCATCATTAACCGTCAGCTCTGTAAGAAGCATACCCCTTCAAGAAACTCAAGCCAAAACTTCCATCCTGTGCCAACCGGTCCATGTCTGTCCATATATTATCTATACCTTTCATTTCCATCTCTAGTTCTTGTCTCGGTGTGATTGTCCACTTCCCTCGACCTCCCTTACCCTGTGAATTTTAGAACAATGTCTGTCTTATAATGCTATCAGCTTGTTTCCTCAAAATGTTTTTTTTCAATCAATCAATCAATACCCTTTAGCTCCCAGAGGAGCATAGGCCTTCAACAAACACATACCAAGTCTTCCTGTCCTGTGCCATCCGCTCAAGTTCTTTCCATGTTTTCCTCATTATTTCACCTCTGTATCCAGTTCTCTTCTCCATGTGTTTTTTGGTCTACCTCTGCCTCTCTTTCCCTGTGGATTCCAGAACAAAGACTGCCTTGTAATGCTATCAACAGGTTTTTTTTGTGTTACATAGACGTTTTGCCTCGTTTTAGCGAGGCCTGCTCCGTTCAATATAGACACACTGTCTTTTCTTCTTTCTTCTTCTTTGCTCCTTGGCTGCGGACTGACAAAGCAATCAGTGGCCATCACGCCTGGTAGCTTCTTGTAGGGCAGCAACAAATTGTCTCCACTTTGCTCGGTTGACAGCCATCCTTCGTGTGGTGCCCCAGCTCTGGTTCACGATTTGCATCTCGGCCCCCACAGTTCTCCGCCAGGTAGCTTTTGGGCGGCCTTGCTTTCGCTTCCCTTCTGGAGTCCATAGCACATCAGTTCTGTGATTTTCTGCCACGCTCGACCTCCCATACCCTGGAATTCCAGAACAAGGACTGTCTTATAAATCTATCATCTTGTCTCATCAAAACGATTTTTTAAACATAGACACACACAGTCCGTCGGTTATAGTAGTGCGTATGTCCAAAAATGAAAGACCTTATGGTCTGCGGTGCATAAATATTTGAGAATTCTTCCATTGGTATTTTCCGGCTCTTCCATCTGCGCCACACTGGTGATCTTATCGTACCACTTCAATCCTTCAATTCTGTAGAAACACACGCAAATGTACAGTTTAAAAAAAAATGGGAAATTTAGTCCCATAGCAGATACTACCGTAGGTTGTAAAGTGTAAGAGACTTCACTGCACTAGATCTCAGCCGTATGAGGTTGTGACAGAATAACCTCGAACGTCACATTTACCTGTGTCATCTTAAAATTCATTCTGTGCTCTTCACTTTAGCTGTTCCCACCTCTGACAGTATTTGGTATTCTCGATTCATTGTTTACACTCCCTTCCCTCAATTCTTTTTATGTCTGGACTTCAGCGACCATCTTCTGCTGATTAGGGTAATCAATCCATTTCGTTTGAACCCATATTGATACCTGGGATCGGTAGAGAGAAGTGTGGTTTACTAATGTGTAACACATTTTCCTACCAGACCAGACAAGTACAGGGGAGCGACCGTATTAGTTAATAAACAACCTTGGATCGACCACAGTCGATTATCTCTGATAATAGCTCTGTCTGCCCAGTTTGTCGATTGTTGGCTAAGACAGGGTACATGTTATAATCATTTCCGAACAAGACTTGTCAGAAGAATAATTACCCATCTTGAAAGAGATTCCATATGAGATATTACAAAGTCGTCAGTGTAAACATGATCGATAATAAACGGGAGCTGGCATCCCATATATGGTGACTGTAGACAACACATTTAATTGTTCGTTTGTTACGCAGGAATTTTTTGTGAGAAAAAGGGAAATATAGGCATCTTGCATACTATTGGTTTGGCATTTAAAATGTAACATTACAACATTTCTGATTGGAGCCTTGTCATATGGTAGCAATCTGCATGTGGGCTGAATGTTGCTTTATAATTTAGCGCATTGTGAGTTTACTGCACTGTGAATTTCAACTCGCCAAGAAGACAGCCAGCATATAAGTGCATAATTGTTGCCATATGACTAGTAAAAAAAACTATAGTCGGAGTCGAGATTCGTAGTCGGTAGTAGGAGTCAGACCTCAAAAATTTCATGAGTCGGAAAATGTGTTGGTCGACTCCACAACCCTGAAGCATGTCAGAATCTTTATTATCCAAAAAATACATTAACATGTTTTGGTATAATATAAAAACACCATATCGTATCGGATAATCATTTAGATTCCTCAAGTGTGCCAAAACCCACCCAGGAAGCAATCGCCAATCGTTCATAATCCGTTGACTTCAATTCGTACATAGTTTACAAGCTGACATCAAAAGAGAGAAGGGTCTTCTGCATACCTACCTACCTACCTATATACCTACTACCTACCTACCTACCTACCTACCTACTTGCCTGCCTGCCCACCTACCTACTTACCTGCCTGCTTGCCTGTCTGTCTGCCTACGTACCTACCTACCTACCTACCTACCTACCAACCTACATACATGCATACATACACACATATATATATATGCATTGTTGATGTGATCACTGGCCCAAGACAGTATACATGTTGTTAGATGTGTAGTGCGAGCATATGATGAATTGAGTGTGGGTGCGAATGAAGACGCGAATGTGTTTAGGCTCGTATAGATGTAGATCCTGCAACCCATACTCTCACATGCAGTAATCAAGGATGCTTTGACACTGCAGGCATGTTTCAAGACATTTATTTACGAGAACACACATAGTATCAACAGGAACAGTCAGTGTAACAAGGTCATGCTGACCTGACATCGATAGGTATACATTTGGCATTCAAAAAGGTAAACATCGGAATAGACGTGCATGGTCAATAGCAAAGTTCTTCAATAATGACAGTTCGTAGCGTCGCCCTTGGCGTCTCTGACTAAACGCGTCAGATGCCTTAGTTACTTTGACACACAGGTGCAACTTGGCACTCCCCGCCAATTGCACATATCAGGCTGTAGTATAATAGCCGAAAGCACAGGCCTCGTTCTGACGTCGGCCGTGTACTTCTGTTAAATAGGTTATCATCAACCCTGCAGTAATACTTATTGTAGATATGAATTCCGCCAATCTGCGGCTCCCACACAATATATCTTCGTCACTGGATTTCTGGACAATATAAGACTAACAGTCTTGGATGGCTACCTCGAGCACAAATATATAAGTTCTGAAATGGCGGATCAGTGAGCTGCTGTTCACCCTAGGTAATCCTTTACATGTTCTGCCACCGAAAAGCGTAATAATGCATAAAGGTCGGTATTACCTGGAAAATGAATCCTCAGAACTAAACAAGGAATTCTGTCGTCATCCCGACGCACAGAGATTCACTGGGGAAAACTGCCATAGCAGTTACTTCGAAGATTCTCCCCGAAAAACAATGGACTCTTGGTCCCTTCAGAAAAAACAGGACCTCCCGGCTTCCCGGAAGTATATCTCACTCCCGCTTAAAAAAACCTTCCCATAGGCCTACGCCGAACTGTCAACCTCTGACCCTAAAGGTCAAACACAATGAATGAATAAACAAGGGAAGACAACCCCTAATCAACCTGACATCGCAGGTAAAGACACAATTATACTTATGATACAAACATAAGCAAATAACTTGACAGATGACTCCGTCGAAAATGACAGCAACATTACTACCACCCCCCTGTAAAAAAAAAAAAATGCAATTTTTTTTTTTTTAATATGTTCATGAGCAAGATAGCACCAGTATCACTTCTGTGCTCATGCAAACAATGAACCTAATATCAGGTACAATAGAAGAGGGTACAAATCATCTCCCAACATAGGAGAAAATATTTCCTTTAAGCCAAACAAACTAAGGGATACCATTCAAGAAACCTAAGTTGCTGGCAATACCAATCATATATCAAACATTACTAAATAATATAATCATAGCAATATACAAATGTCAATGCTATTTTAGCAACATATCACTGATGGATGGACAAAATGAAATTTGTTAAATTATCTAAACATCATCCAAATACATTTGTATTACAACATATTATGATATTAAGGACAGACCTAAGTCTGAAAATATATCAGGAAAAACTAGGACACAAGATTTAACTGGAATCATGTGGGCATCTAGACAATATGTCCGCCATCACATTATCCGAACCACGGATAGCTCGCACCGTGAAATGGAAAGGCTGAAGAGCAATAGCATAACGAGTAGATCTCGAGCTCTTCAAATCCTTACTTTGCATAGCCGTAAGAGCTTTTTGGTCGGTTTCCATAAAGAAATGCGCGCCCAGAAGGAACCTTTGTAGCTTAAGAATGGACCAAACCATAGCCAACAATTCACGGTCCAAAACCGAGTAATTCCTTTCTGCCGCATTCAGCTTCCTAGAAATATACATTACAGGATGCAGAGTTCCTGAATATTCCTGCATTAGTGCCGCTCCAATGCCAGTGGAAGAGGCATCACTACGAAGGACAAAAGTCTTATCAATCGTCGGTAGTCTTAAGATAGGATGAGATGAGAACAAATTCTTAACCTGATCCAATGAAGATTGGCATTCTTGGGACCAACGCACCATATTAGGAGAACCTTTTTTCAATAACGTTGAAAGTGGTGCCATAATGGAGGACAGATTCTCAATGAATCTTCCATAGAATTGTATCAATCCCAAGAGACTACGCACTTGCTTTTTTGTCTTCGGAACCGAGATATTTAATATCTTTGAAATGTTTTGGTCCTCTGTCTTCAACAGACCATGACCAACTCGATGACCTAGGAAGGAAATTTCACTAAACCCAACAAAAGCTTTAGAGGGTTTAGCAGTCAAACTATGCTCACGTAGAGTAGATAGCAATTCCTTCAGACCCACATAGTGTTCTTCCCAAAGTATCGCTGAAAAGACAGATGTCGTCTAAATATGCAATGACATCTGCACGATCTGATAGAATTCGTCGCATCATGCGTACGAAAGTCGCTGGGGCGTTCATAAGCCCGAAAGGCATAAAATTCCATTGAAACAGACCCCTAGGTGTCGAAAAAGCAGTGAGAGGTTTGGCGTGTTCCGTCAGTGGGACTTGCCAATAACCTTTCGACAAGTCTAGTTTAGTAAAGAATTTAGCTTTAGAAAGTCTAATAAGTAGATCATCTAATAACGGCATAGGTTCAGCATCGAACTTCGTAACTTGATTTAATTTGCGATAATCAACGCAAAGACGTATGTTATTGTCTTTCTTTCGAACAATAACTATCGACGAAGAATAAGCTGAAGTGGATGGTTCAATTATTTGTAGTTGAATCATTTCATCCAATTCTTTCTCGACTTGTGCTTGAAAATGAATAGGTATTGGGTATGGTCTTACTCTGATCGGATTACGATCAGTAAGTATGATGTCATGTTCTATGACATCTGTGTGTCCAGGAATGTCGGTAAGGACATCCTGATATGATTGTAACGTAGAGGATACTTGACGTTGTTCCTCAAAAGACAAGTTGGAAGAGACTGTAACGTCTCTCCACGATTCCGTTGAAGTAAGTGGAATCGTAGGAAGAGGTAAGTTCACGTCAGAAAAAAATAGTTTCCTCATCCTGTATAACGGACAGGGATGAGATGTGACCATGTTGAACTGGAGAGTCGTCCGTCGCCTGGAAAATAGGCTGTAAATAGTCTGGACGTTCAATAAACTCTGTTAGCATATTTATATGGAAGGTTTTATGCCTTCCATCCACATCGACAATATAGTCGACATCAGAAATTTTCGAGACTATAGTGTATGGACCCTTCCAAGAAATGAGAAGTCTATTCTCTCTTGAGGGCAGTAAGACATATGCTTTGTCTCCAGGACAAAGTTGACGTAGGCGTCTTTTCTTATTAGCAAATCGCCTAGCTTTTTCTTTCGCAAATTCGGAAGATGAAGTTGCTAACCTGCACGATTCGATAATCTTTTCTCTAAGAGCTATAACATATTCATATGACGATTGTGTATCATCGTCAATATTATCGGAAGTTATCAAATCGTGTAACAAGGACATTGGCCCGCGCGGTTTGCGCGCCAAAGACAAGTTTCGAAAGGAGAAAACCCTGTATGCTCGTTGGGAACCTCTCTATAGGCAAAGAGGACTGCAGGTAAAACCCTGTCCCAATCTTCAGGATGATCCTCCGTTATCTTGCCAAGTAAGTTCTTTAGTGTCCTGTTAAGACGTTCTACCAATCCATTGGACATTGGATGATAAATACTACTGAGAGACCTTTTAATGTCTAGCGTAGCCATTACCTGAGACATAACGTCCGAAATTAACTGAGTGCCGTGATCCGACAGTATTTCTCCGGGGAATCCCAGACGAGAAAATACGAGCCAAAGAGCATCAGCGATATCGACAGTTGATATGCTCTTCAGAGGAATAGCCTCTGGCCAACGCGTGCACATGTCCACGCAAGTGAGGATAAATTGGTGTCCTCTGGCTGACTTAATTTTGAACGGACCAATGATGTCTATAGCCATTTTCTGAAATGGCCGAATCGGAATATCTGCAGCCTGAATAGGAGCAGCATGTCTCGGACCCCTAGACTTGACCTCTTGACAAATTTTGCAAGATCGGCAATAAATTCGGATGTCTTTATTCACGAATGGCCAAAAGAATGACGCAAGGACTCTAGTTTTAGTTCTGGAAAAACCCATGTGTCCAGCACACTGAGAATCGTGTGCATGCCGAAGAATTAAGGCTCTCATACACTTAGGCACAAGAATTTGCGAATGCATAGACTTGTCCGAGTTTTGTACCATTCGTACCAATATACCATTCTTCATAGTAATATACGATTTGTGATTCGTATTTTGATTGGGATCCCCTTTCTTTGCAAGAAGGAAGTATTTCTTCAAAGAAGGATCCTCTTCTTGACGTTTAACAAACGAGTCATGGGAAATTACCAAGTGCTCGTCTTGGCTATCAACTTCATTACTATTATCAGATGAAGTTGGGGGATTAAGAGCTTGAGCTCTTGTCACCACTGCATTGACCGTTTGAATGTTTTCTTCTTCCCAACTAGAAATTTGTTGCGGGGTGCATTCCTTAACCCCATGAATACGACCGATTATAAGATCCGCAATAGGATTAGGAAGAAGACATGCATGGACATCTCCTGTGAAGAAAGAGGAGTGTCAATCCTAATAATAGCAGTAGGATAGCTTTCCATAGTACCACCAAATGTAACACATTTGATTGTTTTTCCAGTGGCACAGCAAGGATCTATCAGAGACTCCTTAACCCCGACGGTAGTACATCCCGAATCGAAAAGTACTGAGACTAGCCTATCATTTATTAGACCTTTATCTAAGATGAGAGATCCTCTCCCATCATGCGCAACTGTAGCAGGTAGAGCAGGAAGAGGGTGACCACAACTTAGCGTAGATACAGTTGATGAGTCAAACAATGTTAAGCATTGGGGGCATTCAGTTGCTCTCCCAAAATCGAAAGCACAACCAGTGATAGCCCTAGAGTTACCACTATCATTTACTGTATTACAGGCTCCATCAAACTCTTGTTGTGCAGAGTTTGCCTGTTGGTAAGGTCTTTTCTTGTTAAACCTAGGTCTACCTCGATTATCATTTCCCCTGTAATTATTTTGACTATCATTTCCCCTGTAATTATTTCGACTATCATATTGTCTATTGTACTCATCATTCCGGTTTGAATCCCGGTTTCTAAATTCACCATCGTCATAATCTTGACGTCGAGAATGATTACCTCGAAAATTTGAATAGTTATTATTTGGATAGCCTTTGCGAAAGTGTCTCAAATTATTACCACTAAAATTACGAGAACTACCATCTTGTCTCCACTGCATAGACGAAGAACCATCATGTGTTGGATTACTCCGCTTCTGAGTGTAATTTTGATTACTTCCCCTATTCCAATTTTGTTGAGCACCCTGAAATTTTTTTTTGAAATTAGGGCCATATGGTGTTGCCGAAGCAGCTGGCAACCCTTCTTTCACTTTAGAATTGCTAACTGTAGCATGGGGATGTGCTGTGGCATACTGACAACAGTATTCCTCCATTTCTTTTAAGTTTTTAGGCTTACGCTCATGAAGGAATGCAAGAAAAGAATCATTAACAGATGACAAAACCTTATCTCGCAATAATAAGTCCATTAGACCTTCATATGTTTTCTCAATCTGAGACAACTCAACCCATCGTGTAAATGTACGACGTATCTTTGTAACAAAATCAGAGAAATCTACTCCATTTTCTGGCAACATTGTCCTAAAACGAAGACGATAGTCTTCTTGTTTTAGTTGATATTTTTTTAGCAATGCTGCCCTGACAACATCATAATTAGTCCTCTCATGTTCGTCTATTGTCATAAGAGTAGTCACTGTGTCACCTGTAAAAAATGGCATCAGTTGTTCAACATATTTTTCCTTTTTTATGTTATGCGTATCGCACAAAAATTGGAATCTATCTAGATAATCTGCTACGTCATCCTTTAAAGGATTGAAATGAGGCAATTTAATCCTACTAACAAACTCCCTTGTCGTACTCGAAGTTGTTTGCTGAGCACCCGTACTCGCCAATTTCAATTTCTCTAACTCCAAAGTTGCGAGTTTTTCATCAAGTTCCATCTTCTGTTTTCTTTCCTCATGTTCCATTTTTCTGATTTCAGCCTCAGCTTGAGCTTGAGCTTTCCTCTCCTCTGCAGCAGCTTGAGCTTTCCTCTCCTCTGCAGCAGCTTCTTTGTCTAATCTCTTTTGTTCAGCTTCAAATCTCCTTTCCTCCACCTGCATCTGCAATTTCTTTTGTTCAGCAGCCATATCAGCTTCTCTGTCTAGCCTTTTTTGTTCCGCCGCAGCTTCTCTTTCTAATCTTTTCTCTTCAGCCTGAGCTTTTTTCTCTTCTGCAGCTAATGCTTTGTCATACTGAGCAACAACCCATTGTTCTAACTGTTGACCAGTCTTATCAAGGGCTCTCCCTTGTGTAATAAAGTAGTCCAATGTAGACATCTTGTCTAATGAGATCAGAAACCTGAAAAAAAAATTAAATAAATTACCTTATCCCACTTCAATGGGAGACAAGTCTGAAATGCTAGACTTGTATACTCACTTCACTTTATTTTACTGTCTTAGTCTTAGACAAAGACTTTGTATGTTCCTCTTGTTTATAATGTACCCAAAAAATCACTTGAGTACCTGTGGAAAAAAAAAATTCCCTTATATCCCACTCACTATGGGCACAAGTCTTTTTTTTATAAAGAACTTGAATATGTATTTCACCTTGTCTCAATCTTTGTAGATAACAAGTCTTTTATCAAAGAACTTGTATAAATATCTTATATAATAATATTTTATTAAGAAACTCTATATGAAGAGTCTACCTTATCAATATTATCAAAACATGACCAAGTATGTGTATGTAGACTGTGCATGACAGTAATGTAGTACAACCAAAAAAAAAATACAAAGACAAAAATACAAAACAATACAAATGGCAACACTGTTTTAACCAAAAATGTGTAGAGAAATACACACAAGAAAGGAGAGACCTACAGAATACAAACAAAACAAATCGACAATCAAAACTGAAAAAACAGACAAAATATTACAAAAACAACGTTAAGTACAATTACATCACAGCTAACATCAATAGCGACCAATTGTCACTAGCAAATTTCCAAATTAAGAAAATTTGCACCTACAGAACGCTTACAGTAAGCCTCGATCAAGTGGCATATTTACCGTAAGACCCACCAACCGAAAAACCCGCAGAAAAATACACAAAAAACAGCAGAAGTAACATAATATATAGCAATCAATTTCAATGTGTTGCAGAACAAGTTCAGTCACAGCTGAAACTAAAATAAATTCCTTGCTCCTTGCGAACACAGAAACGAAATGTCAAACGCGCACTGAACGTCAAATCCACTGTAACATAAAGTGGTATTCACGAACCAAAGTTACTATGACCTTCTCAAATTAGGGCTTGCACATTGAATGTTTACTATTTCCACGTACTGTTTACAGACACTTGACCTCCAACAATGTAGCTTGAATGCTCTGACCTAGAAAAGTCTGTTGTTGAATGAAACGTGTAACAACCAGCAGTACTGTTTACAATAGGAACCCGCCTTCTATGCAGTTATGGTCCACGTAGCAAATGCCTAGTAGTTAACTTCAGTACATGTCTTGTTATGCTTTATGTAGCATTATAATATAAATGCTCGTACTGTTTATTTGGGTCAACCGTTGATGACCTATATCTGTCCTGTTGTAGCCAAAACTTGCAAGTGTAGAATTAGCGCTGTGTGTTACGGCTGTCCCGTGTGTAGCTTAGACCCACAGATCAGAAGTGTAATGTGTACTTGTCCTTCTTGTAACTTTCTCGACAAAACTGGAGACATCATACATGTAACAGCCAACCAGGAATGTAAATTTCTGGATCCATAAATGTCAACAATAATGTCAAATGCTCGCTCTGTTCTTTTTAAACCCACAGATCTGGTCCATCAGAAATGTAAGTTTCTAGGCCACATTGGCGACAAGAAATGTATCATAAGAGCCCACGTAACTGGTCCACCAGAAATGTAACTGTCTTTTTTTTCTTGTTGATGTGATCACTGGCCCAAGACAGTATACATGTTGTTAGATGTGTAGTGCGAGCGTATGATGAATTGAGTGTGGGTGCGAATGAAGACGCGAATGTGTTTAGGCTCGTATAGATGTAGATCCTGCAACCCATACTCTCACATGCAGTAATCAAGGATGCTTTGACACTGCAGGCATGTTTCAAGACATTTATTGACGGGAACACACATAGTATCAACAGGAACAGTCAGTGTAACAAGGTCATGCTGACCTGACATCGATAGGTATACATTTGGCATTCAAAAAGGTAAACATCGGAATAGACGTGCATGGTCAATAGCAAAGTTCTTCAATAATGACAGTTCGTAGCGTCGCCCTTGGCGTCTCTGACTAAACGCGTCAGATGCCTTAGTTACTTTGACACACAGGTGCAACTTGGCACTCCCCGCCAATTGCACATATCAGGCTGTAGTATAATAGCCGAAAGCACAGGCCTCGTTCTGACGTCGGCCGTGTACTTCTGTTAAATAGGTTATCATCAACCCTGCAGTAATACTTATTGTAGATATGAATTCCGCCAATCTGCGGCTCCCACAATATATCTTCGTCACTGGATTTCTGGACAATATAAGACTAACAGTCTTGGATGGCTACCTCGAGCACAAATATATAAGTTCTGAAATGGCGGATCAGTGAGCTGCTGTTCACCCTAGGTAATCCTTTACATGTTCTGCCACCGAAAAGCGTAATAATGCATAAAGGTCGGTATTACCTGGAAAATGAATCCTCAGAACTAAACAAGGAATTCTGTCGTCATCCCGACGCACAGAGATTCACTGGGGAAAACTGCTATGGCAGTTTACTTCGTCACTGCGCGATTCCCCATGCTTGGAAATAAAAACCTTCGACCAGGCCCGCTTGGACTGGCTACCTGGACCAAACTGATCCCTTCTGATCAACTAAATCAAACCCTCACACCTCCCAGGTAATTTAAAAAACCTTAGCGGCTCCCAGGCAAATCCCTTTAATCAATGAATAAACACTTGGCATTTCCCTGGAACAATTAATCCTCAAAAAACCCCTAATCTCAACCTCGACGCACAAGAGATATTACACTTTTTTTTGTTTCGTAAAGGGGATACAACTGCCATCATGAAGTTGCCCATATTTTAACGATACGAAAATTATTACTTTTTAATCCTCCACCGAAAAAACACCTTTTCTTTTTTTGGCCCCATATTTTTTTTTTTAAAATGTTTCCCGGTTATTACCTGGTAAATAAATGGAATCATTCAGAAGAAGATTAACAATTCCACTTTCCACCCCTAATCCCAACCTGACAACCTAAATTTTACAGCAACAAATTTTTTTATTTTTTTCTCCCCCAATAAAAAAACCTTCCGAATCAATCCCCCTGAAGTAAGGGAATTCTGACCATAAAGTAAATTTACATATGAAAATGAAATGAATAAACAAATTTCCCCTAAGACAGCAGGTAAAGACACAATTATACTTATGATACAAACATAAGCAAATAACTTGACAGATGACTCCGTCGAAAATGACAGCAACAGTGGCATATAGGAGAATCATTAGAATTTACATAAAGTAAATTTACATAAATTCATACAGCGTTAATGAGGGCTGTTACCACACATACAAACACACACACATACATACATATATACATACACATATATATATATATATATATATATATATATATATACACTTGATGATTGTCAACAACCATACTACCACCCACACCCAACCCCCGCCCTGTGTATTTACCTAAGATCTCTGGGGAGAGAATGAAAAAATATGACCACTATTCACTTAGGCATGTTAGGCATGTTAGGCATATAGTAAGAGGAGACTTACATACGGCTGTGCATAAATAAGGCTGGCAACCTTATCATATAAAAGAATACTACATACATCATCATCACAACAGCACAAGAATGCGTTGGTTCATTCTACCTACAGATGGGACAGCTGCAGTGGCGACTCCATCGTATGTGGGGAGCGAAAGGAGAAAATGATGATAATGATAATGATGTACTCCATCCTCCACCCCAAACTCACCATTCACTAACGATTCATCTCACATTAACGTGAATTTAACACAATCGACAAAACAACGAGCAGAGGATTTCACCAATTAAAACGTCACATTAACAATACACTAATAACTTTATTATGATCCAGGGCCATTGTATTTAAAAAAAAACTAACACAAAAGCACACAGTTGGACAACGTTCAAGGCAGACGACAGCGCTGTCAAAATAATAGACAAAGTTCACGTACTTGGTGAGCTTTGGAATGTGCGTGATGAGGAAGAGGGGGAAGTAGTTTACTGCTAAGTGATAGAAACCATGCAGCGAGATATTATGCGCATACTACTCGGGGCCAAACAAGCATATATTATTGTTACATTCCAGCTTCGCCTGTACCACTGTCGTAGATTTGTGATAGGTGATTAAGACTTAGTTTGGTCCCTTCTGAATAGACATAGAAATAAGTGATAGCTCAGTGGGAGGTGATAAAATAGGAATAGATTTCACGAGTGAGGTGGAGGAAATATAGTAGATTCTGTCTCTGACACTCGAGAAGTTTCTCTCAGTCAGCCTATCATCTACAACAGAGTTAGATTAGTCAGACAAATCTAATATAATATATATTAATATATTTGTTCCTCAAATACCCACACACATAAGTGACGACAATAGACGCACAAACGTGAAACTATGACAATGAAAAATATAGATCTTTGGGAACGAACTGACCGCCACACTGATTAAGTTTAATTGAATATTTAATTATCATAATAAAATTCCATCACAACACATAAAAAAATTACATTTAAGCATATACAGATAGTCATAAAGTAAATGCATTTCTACAAGAATGATAGACCCATTGGTATGATCTATCCCCTCGATGTATAGCCCACAGTCCTGTTAGAAGAAAAGTGATAGCCCCAAGGAGTCACGGATACATATACTGAAGTCTTAGATTTCCCTGTAAAGGGATGGACAGACTTTGATACTCTAATCTATCCTAAGGACAATATTGTTAGCAACAAAACTTGCATAAAGAAATTACAAAGTGGGTGCATATATCAAAACAACATCACTCAGTCTACTCTCACTCTGTTCTTTCAGCAGGGATCCCTGTCTCACTTTCTTACCTAATGTATGGATGGTGTTCGCCGTCCAGAGCACTTTATGACACACCCAACGTAAATCTGCCTTTCGTTTGATGAAGCGGATACCCAGCTCTGCAGATCTTGGTTTCATCCAATGGATCCGGGAGCGTCCTCTTCATGCGATATTTTGTTCAGATTTAGTTATTGTCACTTTACTCAGTTCAGGTAAGAATTAGTTTTAGCGGGCCCACAATGTCAGAATCACGAGGTTTCCCGTATTTAGGAAAATGACCGGTTGGTAACTTCTCTCAAAAAAATCATTATTGTTCACACCACCCTTTGTCAAAATCGTCGGAAAGGTAATGCTGGTAATATTTTTCGCCACAGAGGCTGCATGTACTTGATGTTTTATCAGGAAGAATTTAATCTGGCTCGGTAGGCGCAGTTATTCAAGTTGTCTTAAAGTTTGTGAAAATGGGTACTCTGTCGTTCTGGATGCAAACACAATGCCAGACAGGTTTTATTTTGTACACCCACACGTCTTTAATTAAAAGAATGTTTAGTTCTTCACAGATATTTCTCATCAGTACTTAAGCGCTGGTAGAGTTGGGCTACCCCTGTTTTCACTGAATAAAGAAAAACAAACATATAAAATACTTATACATACTATTCCTCGGTTATAACTTACATTATAAACTGCAAGCGTAGAGCTTGTTTTTATCGTTTAAATCTCCCGTGATATAAGTTATATTCATAAAATCAATCATCATGAATTAGAAATACGTACGTATCTCGTAAATACTCAATGATGAATCAGTGCAGTTATAAGTTAGTTTAAAATACACTCGACTAATTACTAGCAATTTAATAAAATTTATTTATAGCTGCATGAGTTTAAGCTAGAAATTATAATTTATTTTGCTATCCACTGAAACACGTCGACTAGAGAATATAACAGACTTATAAATTAATTTCTTCTGCACAGAAATCTAACTAGTAAAATGAAATAAGCGGTTATCACTGAATCACTCAATTCTACTAGATATATATATATTTACCTCCACACAGAACTACAGATTAATACCACGAACTAGAATCCTTCAATATAATGGTAGTCTAGAACTCGGCAAAATGTTGCCAAGAAACTCAGAACTTTGCAATTTACAAGATATTTTCTAGCACGAGTGATCTGTCTACTGCAGATTTAGGAGGACTGAATGAAGTCAAGTTTCAGCTACTGGGTAGATATATGAAACAGACAAAGGATCCCACGTTATTTCGCAAATCCGAAATAGCCTCCCCTTCTCGTCCAACACTTCACATAAACTCAGACGCCTGCCATAACCTGTCAATACGCGTCTTAACACCTCACGCCGACATGTCTTATTTCTGAGCGATGCAGATGACAGTTTCCACACCTTACGCCGAGAAACTTAGCCGAAGAAAACTCGTGCCAGATGAAAATGTAGACAAGTGTCTGCTCCTATGTCTGACCAGGACGTATATTCACAGTTATTCGTCTCGTGCAGGGACTGACATATTATGCAATAAAATGCTTTTCTAAATGAGAACAGAAACAGGCGAAAGTTTGAATGGGAAAGTAATATTTTGTCGCAAACGGACGAATGCGAAAAAAACAGGAAAAGGATAAAAGAGCGATAATAAAGTAGAGGACACGGGTAGAAAAGAAAAGAATATAGAAAATTTATTGATCATAAATCTCTATGCGACAACCACCATGTCAGTCATTTTGATCATCGCCATCATTATACTTACTTAGTCGTTCTTCTTCTACCGTGAGGTGTAGAGGTTATTCTCCATCATTTTTATTACTATTATGTTCCCTGGGGACATTATGCCTTCAACATATTCATGCTAAGCCTCCCTGCACCGTGCTACTCCACATTGGTGATCTTGTCGTACCATTTAAATCCTATTCTGCGCAATTACCCATTTGTAAATTAGCACTGCCACAATAGCAGTGTACACGCTACCATAAGCCATTCATGGTGGAACTACTTTCATATCTATAAAGTACATCATGTCAATGTCACATGGTGTTATCACACGCAACCAGGGTTGTGGAGTCGGTCGGTGTTTAGTATAGTGAAAGTCGGTAGTAGATGTAAGGACTCTGACTCTAAATTTATGCCATATGACTAATAAAAAAAACTTTAGTCTGAGTCGGGAGTCGGAGAACTTCTAAAATATCAGGAGTCGGAGTTGCAAAATTGTTTGGCCGACTCTGCAACGTTAAGATGTTTCCTTGTCTTGACAGAGATGTTAGGATATTTGATATGTTTCCTTGTCTTGACAGAGACATTGGGACGTTTCTTTGTTTTGACAGAGATGTTAGGATGTTTTCTTGTCTTGACAGAGATTTTAGGATGTTTCCTTGTCTTGACAGAGATGTTAGATGGTTCCTAGTCTTGACAGAGATGTAAGGATGTTTCCTTGTCTTGACATAGCTTTTAGGATGTTTCCTTGTCTTGACTGAGATGTTACGATGTTTCCTTGTCGTGACAGAGATGGTAGGATGTTTGAGATGTTTTTTTGTCTTGACAGAGGTTTAGAATGTTTGAGATGTTTCATTGTCTTGACAAAGATGTTAGGATGTTTGAGATGTTTCTTAGTCTTGGTAGAGATGTTATGATGTTTGAGATGTTTTCTTGTCTTGACAGGATGTTTGAGATGTTTCCTTTTCTTCAAAGAGATATTAGAGTGTGTTGTTTTCTTAGCAGAGATGTCACTATGTTTCCTTGTCTTAACAGAGAAATTAGGATGTTTCCATGTCTTGACAGAGATATTAAGATGTTTGAGATGTGTCCTTGTCTTGACAGAGATGTAAGGATGTTTCCTTGTCTTGATAGAGATGTTAGGATGTTTCCTTGTCTTGACAGACATATTAGGATGCTTCCTTGTCTTGACAGAGATGTTTGACATGTTTCCTTGTCTTGACAGACATATTAGGATGTTTGAGATGTTTCCTTGTCTTGACAGAGATGTTAGGATGTTTCCTTGCCTTGACAACGATATTTGAGATGTTTCCATGTCTTGGCAGAGATGTTTGAGAATTTTCCTTGTCTTGACAGAGATGTTTGAGATGTTTCCTTGTCTTGACAGAGATGTTTGAGATGTTTCCTTGTCTTGACAGAGATGTTTGTGATATTTCCTTGTCTTGAAAGAGATGTTTGAGATGTTTCCTTGTCTTAACAGAAATGTTTGAGATGTTTCCTTGTCTTGACAGACATATTAGGAAGTTTCTTTGACTTGACAGAGATGTTAGGATGTTTCCTTGTTTTGCGAGACATGTTTGGTGTGTTTCTTTGTCTTGACAGAGATGTAAGGATGCTTGAGATGTTTCCTTGTCTTGACAGAGATGTATGAGAACTTTCCTTGTCTTTACAGAGATGTTTGAGATGTTTCATTGTCTTGACAGAGATTTTAGAATGTTTGAGATGTTTCATTGTCTTGATAGAGATTTTAGGATGTGTGAGATGTTTCCTTGTCTTGACAGCAATGTTTGAGATGTTTCCATGTTTTGACAGAGATGTTTGAGAATTTTCCTTGTCTTGACAGAGATGTCAGGATGTTTGAGATGTTTCCTTGTCTTCACATTGATATTCTTCTTCTTTCTCGTTCGTCCTGAAAAGGACGTTGGTTGCGTTGTGTCTGTTTACGCCGGAGCTGTGATATCTGCGCCTTTCGGCCGACACATCCGACTTCAACACGGCATTTTTTTCGGACCGGTTTTGCCTTCCCTCTTCGATCCCTACTCGTCAGCCAGACTGCAGTGATGCAGCCTGTTTCCAGGACCACCACGTGGAGGTGGAGTAGGGTCTTGGTCAGCTCTGGTTCGCTGACCCTGATGCAAGCAGTCAAGCTATGGGTCGCTGACTGCATTCTCTATTGCTGCATCTTTTGGGTCCCACATTGATATTAGTGTGTGTCGTTGTCTTGGCAGAGTACTTAAGGCATTAGGATGTTTCTATGCCTTGACAAAGATGTTAAGATGTTTCCTTGTCTTGACAGATATATTAGGATGTTTGAGATGTTTCGTTGTCTTGACAGAGATGTAAGAATGTTTCCCTGTCTTGACAGAGATGTTAGGATCTTTCCTTGTCTTGACAGAGATAATAGGATGTTTCCTTGTCTTGGCAGAGATGTTAGGATGTTTCCTTGTCTTGATAGAGATATTAGGATGCTTGAAATGCTTCCTGGTCTTGACAGACATATTAGGATGCTTCCTTGTCTTGACAGAGATGTTAGGATGTTTTCTTGTCTTGGCAGAGATGTTTGTGAGATGTTTCCCTGTCTTGACAGACATAGTAGGAAGTTTCCTTGTCTTGACAGAGATGTTAGCATGTTTCCTTGTCTTGGGAGACATGTTTGAGATGTTTCTTTGTCTTGACAGAGATGCTAGAATGTCTGAGAAGTTTCCTTGTCTTGACAGAGATGTTATGATGTCTGTGATGTTTTCTTGTCTTGACAGAGATGTTATGATGTTTGAGATGTTTCCTTGTCCTCACAGAGATATTAGAGTATGTTGTTGTCTTAGCAGAGATGTTACGATGTTTCCTTGTCTTGACAGAGAAATTAGGATGTTTCCATGTCTTGACAGAGATATTAGGATGTTTGAGATAATTCCTTGTCTTGACAGAGATGTAAGGATGTTTCCTTGCCTTGATAGAGATGGTAGGATGTTTCCTTGTCTTGACAGAGATTTTAGAATGTTTGAGATGCTTCCTTGTCTTGACAGACATATTAGGATGCTTCCTTGTCTTGACAGAGAAGTTAGAATGTTTCCTTGTCTTGGCGGACATATTAGGATGTTTGAGATGTTTCCTTGTCTTAACATAAATGTTAGGATGTTTCCTTGTCTTGACAGCGATGTTTGAGATGTTTCCATGTCTTGACAGAGATGTTTGAGATTCCTTGTCTTGACAGAGATGTTTGTGTTATTTTCTTGTCTTGACAGAGATGTTTGAGATGTTTCCTTGTCTTAACAGAAATGTTGGAGATTTTTCCTTGTCTTGACAGACATATTAGGAAGTTTCCTTGTCTTGACAGAGATGTTAGGATGTTTCCTTCTCTTGGGAGACATGTTTGAGGTGTTTCTTTGTCTTGACAGAGATGTAAGGATGCTTGAGATGTTTCCATGTCTTGACAGAGATGTTTCCTTGTCTCGACAGAAGTTTTGAATGTTTGAGATGTTTCCGTGTATCACCAGAGATGTTTGAGATGTTTGCTCGTGTCACGAGAGATGTTTGATGTTTGAGACATGTCCTTGTCTCGACGGAGATGTTTGAGGTTTGAGATGTTTTCTTGTATCACAAGAGATATTTAATGTTTGATTTATTTCCTTGTGTCACCAGAGATTCTTGATGTTTGCGATGTTTAATTGTCTCAACAAATATGCTATGATGTTTAGATGTTTCCTGATCTCGACAGAGGTGTTAAATGTTTGAGATGTTTCCTTGTGTCACCAGAGATGTTTGAGATGTTTCCTTGTGTCACCAGAGATGTTTGAGATGTTTCCTCGTCTCGAAGCAGATATTAGGACGTTTGAGACTATTTGTACCGGCTGATAATCGAAAAAAAATCGGTACATAGCATAATTTGCTTCTATTTCCATTTCTCTGTCTTATTTTCCGTCTCTCGTAAATGTGCTATCCAGATGTTTGAATTCACCAAGTTATCTGATTTATTTATTTTTAAAATGTTTTTTAATTGTAAGCTTCATATTCAACCATGTTTGTGCGTTGATTATTTTGCTTTACTTATTTAAAATCATTATTTATCATAGACATAGTGACAACCATTACAAGATTTTATTATAATGTCTACATTACGATCGAATTAACATCATCAGCCACGTTGAGATTTTCCGCTACAATCCCTTACCCCATTTTGGAATTCTGGACACGCCTCTGACTTGAATGGAAAAAAAAAAAACCAAAAACAAAAACACGATCCCCTACACACGTAAAACTTAAGTACTTGTGTAAATTAGCAGTGAAAGTCTATGCAGTACGTATAAGTAGTGTGCAGCATGCATTCAAATAACTATTTGTGACACAATACGTTCAGGACAAAGGCTTTTTCAAAAGTTGTTTTTAAAATAGAAAACTGAGATATTCAATGTCATTGAAAAGTCACTGGTTTATTTATTTTTTTTTATTGTTGTCTCTTCACTCCTATCCAATTAATTTTGGAGCCGCGCTGGTGTAATGGCTTCGGCGTTGTACTGGCGACCAGGTGTTCATGGTTCAAACCCGGGCGTCAGCGTTTGAAGAAATGTTTACGGCCGGAAATTTGACTGAATAGCCTGAACGGCTCCTGTGATAAACCCTCTGTGGATGGGAAGGAGCGAAGCTCCTGACCGGGTTGGAAGGAAAGTCCTCAGGTTCCCCAGCCTCGCAATGACATGTCATTGGGCCGAAGGGCTGAAAGCCCAAGTACCGCTGGTTAAGGGAAAAAAAAAAATCCAATTAATTTATTTAAAACAAACTTCAAAATAACGACAATTAACTGTCATTTTATCAAATAAAATGCTGTATCACTTGAAATTACATCAAAACTTGAAACTCGGCCTGTTCAGTTCATTCTCTCATAGTGCGCAGAAGTTTTCGCTCTGTCATGTGACGTCAGCGTCTTATTGACGTAGCGGTTAGAGCGCTGCTCTCTCGCAGCAATAGTGCCGGGGTTCGATTCAATGTATCGACACGCTGCAGTCTACCCAGCTATAAATGAGTACCTGGCTGCTCTTGAGTTAGGGAAGGAAAAGGCAGCGGGTAAGGTAACTGGTCACCTCACGTCATAAAAAGCTAGACCTAGTCTAGTGAAGTCTCAAACACTTCACTCCCCTATGGCAGTATCTATGGGACTGCCTTTACTCTTTGTTTTTTTAAACGGTGTAACGTCAGTTTATTGACCATTTTAGATTTTATGTACTTTATTTTATTTCTGGACATAAAAAAGTAAAACTGTTTGGTCGGATTCAAATGGTAATTACTGTTACTTGCTTTGACATTTGTTCAACGTATGTCCAATCGAATTCATTACAGGAAATGCCAGGGATGAACATTAGTTAAAGGTCAATAAACAACCTTAGATATGCAGATGATACAGTTTTGTTAGATGAAAGTGAACAAGATTTACAAGAACTAGTGAAGCAAGTAAACAGCATAAGTCACGAATGTGGATTGGACATTAACATCGAGATAATGAAAACTATGATAATTAGCAAAACAGACGATAAGCTCACATTAAAGATAAGCACAAATGGGAAAATCCTGGAACAAGTCAAGAGATTCTCATATCTTGGTCATACAATTATGGCAGATGTAAAACAGAAATGAAGAAGAGAATAGGAATGGCCAAAGTCACGATCAACAAAATGATGACAGATACTAACATCTAAGCCACTAACTCACCAATTCAAACTGAGAATCATCAAATACTATATATATTCTTCATTAATGTGTGGTGTCGAAACATGGACAATGAATACAAAATTAGAAGAAAGAATTGAGGCCCTTGAGATGTGGACATATAGAAGAATGGGGCCCATCTCATGGAACAAGAAGAAAACAGATAAAGAGGTCCTATAAATTCTAAGAAATAAAAGAGAATAAATGAAGGAGATCAAAAATAGCCAAAATACAAAAGACATAACACCTTAGTGAAGCCCATAATAGAAGGCAGAGTTGAAGGCAAACGTGCAAGAGGAAAACAGCGCTATAAGTGGGAAGATAACATCAAGAGATGGACAGGAAAGTCTATCAGAGTGCACCATCAAGATAAGAGACAGAAGACGTTGGAGATCCATTACAGCCAACCTTCGTTGTGGAGATGGCAGCTGATGATGATAATAATGTCCAGTAGATACAAGTGAGGAAATTAAAGTTTAAAAATAGGGAGTTACTCTTCAATCACATTGTGTATATATTTGTGTTTCTATCTATATATATAACCTGTCTTGTTCAATAGCGCAGCAATGAGAGTCGCGGAGTTGCTCGCTGTTTAAACGCAGGACAAAGTCAGTGAAAGTAAACGATAAGGAACTTTTTCCGGTGATAAAATACACTCTTATCTCAGGCCATGATAACCCCTTCGTTTTAACGGCTACTTGAACTATATGTACTCTGACCTCAAAATGTTTTTGTTCACACACAAAAAACCAAAAATACACTAGCGTTAACTAGATGAACCACGATTTGTGAACTAGACTTTCTCTTTCTCCGTTTTTTTACGTTTCCACGTCCATTTTCTTGTATCTCTTGTTTGCTTATCTATCTATCTATCTATCTATCTATCTATCTATCTATCTATCTATCTATCTATCTATCTATCTATCTATCTATCTATCTATCTATCTATCTATCTATCTATCTATCTATCTATCTATCTATCTATGTGTATTTGTGTGCGAGTCCATTCTAATGCAGTGTTTCTTAACCTTTTTAGTATCATCAAATCTTTGATTGTCCGATAAAGATTATGGAAACTTTGATTGTCCGATGAAGACTATGGAACACTTTGATTGTCCGATAAAGACTATGGAACACTTTGATTGTCCGATAAAGATTATGGAAACTTTGATTGTCCGATAAAGATTGTGGAGACTTTGATTGTCCGATAAAGATTATGGAAACTTTGATTGTCCGATAAAGATTATGGAGACTTTGATTGTCCGATGAAGACTATGGAACATTTTGATTGTCCGATAAAGATTGTGGAAACTTTGATTGTGCGATAAAGATTATGGAGACTTTGATTGTCCGATAAAGATTATGGAAACTTTGATTGTCAGATAAAAATTATGGAAACATTGATTGTCCGATAAAGTTTATGGAAACTTTGATTGTCCGATGAAAATTATGGAAACTTTGATTGTCCGATAAAGACTATAGTCTGCTGTAAATACATTCTGGAAATCGTTGTCTCCATGTTGGAAACGTGCTGCTTATCGTTGGGACCACAGTCAGCTCGTAGGGCGGTGAGAAGGGTGTGGTGGGAACGGCGCTGTCTTTAAGGGGACGTCGAAAGAAAAATTCCGAAATTATAATATTATCCAACTCTATATTACAAAAATTGACCCCGATAAGAGAACAATGCAGTACAGCACAACTTTGAAAAATCCCTAGGGCCGGCTCTGGTTGGGGGTTTTGTATGTTTCTGTGCAAGCTCTGGTACAACGGAGTGCGAGTTTTTACTTTTAAAATTTTTGTATTAGTACAAGCTGAAAACAACTTAACCTCATGTACTTCTCAGGGATCTCTCATGGAACAAAGAAAGAATATGTCTAATACTCCATCATGCATGTCGTAAGAGGCAACGAATATGAGGTTATGTATGCGACTGGTATCCTTATCATATAAAATAAATTGCTGCGGAAAACATCACTGCGGGTACACATGAATGATTACGACAGGCTTCCTGTAAGAGAACCAGCTGCAAGGGTGGCTGTATAAGGAACGTGATGATTGTGATGATGAGATTAAACTCAAGCTAACTATTCATGATGCCTCGTGTAGTTCCCGGGGGGGGGAGGGGGGGGGTCGGTCAAGAGACAAAGAAAGAACAGAACTACCGTTCCCTCATGCATGTCGTACCAGGCCACTAATATGAGGTTGTGCATGAGGCTGACAACCTCATCATGTCAAACAACTGTCAACAAAAACCACCGCTGTAAGATAATATGATTGCTTGGTGCAGGCCAGTGGCGTACTAAGAGGGGTGCGAGGGGGCGGTGCGCCCCGGGTGACAGCAAGGAAGGGGGTGCCATCTGAGACTATTAACTCTTTAAGTCCCAAGCAAAAAGCAGGATTTGGCCCAAACAAAAACGGCCACCAGAGTGCTTTTTTATTTTTATTGTTGTTTGGAAAAAAAAAATTTTAATGTTCATATGCATAAATACGAGTTATTTAAAATGAAAGTACTTCCTGTTGGAAATGACGTTTTGGAATGTTAACATTGGAACAGAGCTGTAGACAGGAGCAAAAAATCCGAAGCCACTTAAATGGCTCCTGGGCCAAATAGGTCTAAACCCTGAGCCATTATAGTGGCTCTTGGGGCTTAAAGAGTTAATATAGTAAGTACTTATAGTTAAAATGCTACTTACTATTGTTTCTTTACTTGGGGAGGGGGTGTCAAAGGTAAGATCCGCCCCGGGTGCCAAGTACTTTAGGGACGCCTCTGGTGCAGGCTTCCTACAATGGGGACTAGTACAGTAGTGGCTCCATGTTCCGCAAGGAATGCAAAAGGATAATTATGATGAGATGAACTATTCGTGATGAAAGAAGGCTCACGGGAAAAAAAGATTACAGTGCTGGAGACAGAAAATTCGACTTCATGAAAGTTCTGTCGGGGACAGTTGGCTAGAGGCCGCCATGTTGGCCAAAAACCCATCGTTACGCTTCAAGTTGAAATTTTGTGTGTGTTTTTTGTTGTTTTTAGTTTTAAAACTAAACTACTGGCAATAAACAGCAGCTGTAAGAATTATCAGCCAATTAGAAATGTTTCAGCAAGTAAAAAAGGGTGTCAGGCAGGGATGTGTGCTGTCACCGGATCTATTCAATCTGTACAGTGAAAATATAATGAGATCTCTTGAGGACATGCCAGGAAAATCATTTGGCGGACATAATATAAACAACTTGAGATACGCTGATGATACAGGTAATGGCTCACGCCATTAATAACAAAAAAGTGAAAAAGAGCTGCGGGAAATGGTTGATACAATAGTAATAGAAAGTGAAAATAGAGGCCTTAGCCTTAATAGCAAAAGGACAGAAGTAATGGTCGTCACAAAGAAAAGGGCTTCCCAAGAATGCATTATCAAAGTAAATGGAACAGTTTTAAAACAGGTCAATAAATTCAATTACCTGGCCACATTAACAACAACGGATGGAAAATACATTTCATAAGTGAAGAGCAGAATAGCTCAGGCAAAAACAGCATTCTATAAGATGAAGAGTATTTTTATGCAGCAAATGGAAGTAAGAAAGAGAGTTCTTCAGTGTTATATAGAATCCTGACTTACGGGAGTGAGTCTTGGACAATTAGTAAACAAATAGAGAAGGCACTAGAGGCCACAGAGATGTGGTTTTATGGAAGAATGTTAAAAATACCATGGACAGCCAAAAAGAGTACTGTGGATGTCTTGAAAGAAGCCAATGCGCAAAGGAAACTTATTTCACAAGTGAGAAAGAAGTAATCCACTTTTTTTTTGGCATGTTATGAGAAGAGAAAATCTGGAATATATCGTAACAACAGGTAAGGTTGAAGGAAAAAGAGATAGATGAAGACAAAGAGAACAAATACTGAACATCGTGGTGTGGAAAGAAGTCAACAACAGAATTGATAAATTGTACTGGAGACAGGAAGTTGGGGAAAGACATGATCTCCTACACCACTAGGCACGGTACTTGAAGAAGAAGTAGATGTTTTAAAACGGCCTCAGTATTTGTCGGACGTTATACATTTTGACAAAGCTCCGACACATGGTTGGTGTTAGGTTATGGCTAGCTGCAACGTAAATATGGATAGCCAGTTTGGCAACATGGGGCAATATGGCGGACCTTGACTACTGTTCTTGTCATCTACCAGAAAAAGAAAGAATGAATGCGAGAGTGAAAGAAAGAGGTTAAATAGAGCCTAGAAAATGGAAGTAGAGGAATAAGAAAGAAAGGGGGGGGGGGGTGTTAAGATGAGAATAGGAAGAGAGAGAAGTAGAAGTGGCACACGTGGCAGTGATGGTAGTAGTGGTAGCTGCTGCTGTAGATTCTGACGAAGACGGAGTAGTATACATGGAGACAGCAGAAGTACTCGTAGAAAATGTACATGAATAAACAGTCGTATTTGACCTAGTAATTGTAGTAGTGCCTCCGTATTTCCAGTTTTCCGGGGTCTCTGAGAGAAAGAAAGAATCTGACTGCTACATTCCTGTCTGGCCAACAAGTGTTTGTTAATTACCTTTATTTATCGTCTAGCTCAAACATGTTTAATATGCGACTAACACGAAGGTGTGCATGAGGCTGATAACCTCATGTTGTAAAACAGATTGCTACAAAAACCCCCGCTACAAGAACACGGGGCCTTTGATGCAGACTTCTTACAACGGGGTCCCGCTGTAGTGGTAGCTTCATGGTCTGTACGGAGTATTAAAGAAAATGAATGAAATGCAGTAGAAGTAGTAATACTCGCTGTAGTAGTATTAATAGTAGTAGTAGAAGTATTAGTGATAATAGTAGTAGTAATACTAGTAGTAATAGTGGGAGCAGAAGTAGTAATAGCAGCAGTAGTAGCATAAGTAGCAGCAGCAGCAGTAGTAGCTGTAGCTGCAGTAGTTGCAGTATTTGTATTAGTAGTTGCAGTGGTGGTGGTGGTGGTGGTGGTAGTAGTAGTAGAAGGGGTGGTAATAATAGTATTAGCAGCAGTTGTTGTTGTAAGAACAGACAGCAAGGAAGGGAACTGATCATCCCCTTCCCCCCCCCCCTCCCCCCATGCTGGACATAGTATAGTGAAATCTCTAACATTTCACTCCCCTATGACTGTATCTATTATGGGACTATCTTTACCTTTTTAGCGATGTCGGCCTTTTCAACCTAAACAATAGATCTGCGTTTCTCAAACTTTTTGGGCTCAGGACCGCTTTACACCCTTCAAAATTATTGAGAACCCCTAGGAGATTTTTGTGTGTGGGTTGTACTGTGAGAGAACGAGAGTGAATCTACTTAACTACAACTCCAGACCACATGGTCTTTTCTATTTTGACATGCACCCTAATATGACTGACGGACCTTGTGTCCAGGTTGACAGAAGCGTATCTCATGAAAGGGTCACGGGGACCACCCTCTCCCCAAGTGTCGACGGACCACACTTTGAGAACCACTGCACTATATCATCGGTTATATTAGGGTGCTTTCTAAAAGTTAAGGGAACTCAAACTATCAAGAACTTCATTAAAAAAAAAGAAGAAGCAGAAGAAGACGACGAAGAAGATAGCCTTACAGGGCGGTCTTGCTCTTGTTGCCCCTGGGTTGAGAGAGATGTTGGCCAGCCCCACGTGAAGCACATGTCTTCAACAAAAACATTTCAATCCAGCACCACGTCCTGTGTCATCCCTTTAAAGGCTCTAGTCTTCATGTCTTTATTCCTTTAATATCTGTCTCCAGTTCATTTCTCCATGTGTTTCTTGGCTTTCCTCTATTACTCTTACCGTGGAAATACCAGAGCAGGGACTTCCTTGTACTGCTATCAACTGGTTTTCTTAATGAGTTTCGTATCAACACCAGGGTCTTCCCCTCACCTGTTCCTCTGATATTTGTCTCGTTCTTTTTGTCGGTTCAACATTAGTGATTTTGTCATACCAATCAATCAATCAATACCCTTTAGCTCCACAAGGAGCTTAGGCCGTCAACAAACCCATGCCAAGTCCTCCTGTCACGTGCCATCAGCTCAAGTTCTTTCCACGTTTTCCTCATCATTTTCACTTCTCTCTCCAGTTGTCTTCCCCATGTGTTTCTTGGTCTACCTCTGCCTATCTTAACCTGGGGGTTCCAGAACAATGAGTGTTTGTAATGTAATGTTATCAACAGGTTTCCTCAGTGTGTGTCCTATCCATCACCAGTATCTTCTTCTCATCTCTTGTTCCACTGGCACTTGTCTGGTTTTTGTCATCAGTTCCACATTTGTAACCTTGTCACACCATTTTAATCCTTCTATTCTACGCAAGTACCCATTTATGAAAGTATGTAGCTCATACATGCCACACCTCGGAGATGAAAAACCTGTACAAAAAATCCAAAACCCTGTACAAAGACCCGCAAAACCTGTACAAAGACTGGAAAAAAACATATCAAAAGAGTTAATTCGTGTAAAAATATTTTCAGTTACAGTGGGCTGCATTATAAATGAGGCATAGGGACTTTGCCTTTTAAAGCAGGTCTTCACTTATTTTAAAACCCAAACAATAAATGTTTGAGTTTATTTTACACTGTAAAAATAATTTGATGGTGTCATCATTTAGTCTATTTTTGTGCTTAATTATCACTAACAGACTGGGAAATAATGTGTTCAATAGGACCTTATAAAAGACACAGTAATAAGGGGAATGGGTTAGAAAACCTGTACAGAAATTATATACAGGGTGTACACATCTGAACACGCAAACACCTTGTACAGATTATGGGTAAACCATAGCATGTGGCATGTATGGTAGCTGTTTGGTTGTTGTTTTTGCTGTTCTCCGTGCTTCAGAGCCATACAATAAGACTGACTTGACATTTGAGTTGAAGATTCTTCGTTTTATGTTAGACTTGATTTTTCTTGACCTCTCAGTGTTTCCCAGTGAAATGAAAGCTTCTCTTGCCTTTTACATTCTTATTTTGATATCACTAACTGTCCCTCTAACGTTGTCTGTATTGCTGCCGAGATATGAGTAAAACTTTCTCTGTGTTGCATCATTCGCTTCCCTGCCAGAGGACCTTCTCCTGTCTTGGTTGGCCGAGTTTTATTGTCCTTAGTTGATCTGTTCATGCTTATTGAAGTTTTTGTGGTTTCACATTTTTATTTTTACATGATGGAGGAACTGGCCCTATGCTCAACTCTCCTTACTCATTTTTTACAACATGCTTGGTCGTAAACAGTGTTACTAATCTTTGCTCCCCTTTCGGGCACCTGTAACACACGTTTCATACCACTGTAATCTTTGCAATCTGCGTAAGCACACATTTATGAAAATATGTATCTTTCTCGTTGTCATTTCTAGCCAGATTAAAATAGACGACGTTTGATTGGTGACTTTCACCACGTAGAAAGCTGGGAGAGCGTGGGCGAAAGATGCTATATAATGTAGCACAGTTTCAGACTCGAGCACTGTGTTCTATTGAGTCAAGACGACACCTTCAAACAAGTCAAGACGGAAGAAATATAGGATTTCAATAAAGATGATTGGACCAAATATTGAGGATCTTCTCAAATTAACCATTAAGAAAACTCGACTTTATAGTACTGGAGTCCTCGGAACCTATAAACAGGATAATAGTGGGATTAAAATTAAAGTAATGCTCGACTACCTGTAAGATGGCCGTATACCCTCTGGCCTAACATTATTCGGAAGTCTTCCTGTGCCAGGCTGTGTCTGTAAATAAAATGTAACCCGATACGGGTTTGTGGTACAAGCTAGTGATACCAGTTTGTGGTACAAGTGGAGATACCAGCATGATACGAGACTGTGAATCAAGAGCTTGTGGTCTACGCTAAATGCCTGCCTTTGACAGGTTGTGAAGATCCTTGCATTGACGTTAGGAGTGGTTACCCCTGCAACTACGCCTGGGACGTGCCCTTCCCACTGAAGTCGACGATTACGGAGCAGTCAGCAAACCATTTCAATCTCTGGCCAGTTACGTAATTTTAATCTGGCCAAAGCAAAATAACTCACCACCAACTCAAAACACTCTCCCCAGTTTTTGCATGAGGAAAAACTCTGTAGTGTAAATTCCCTATCCTCACTTATTTGTTTACTCTTGTTAAACAATAATTGATTATAAAATTTGTTATAGGTATTTACAAATTAATAGTTGCTTTAATAATTACAGAGAGAAGTGCACACGTTATCATAAATATAAATACAACAGAGCTATTTAAATCATATTTAACCGAATAATTCAGTTGGGGGCTCAGAAACGAACTAATATATCTTTATCTTCATAAAAGAGGCGAGCAGATGCAAAGTTCACGACTGCTTTGATAAATTCAGCGTTGTGCTTGATTTCTGAAAAATCTGATGAAGACTCTCTAAAACAGAAGCACCTTCCTTCTATACTAGCCGCCATTAAAAACGCATCGCATTAGTTTATGAACCGCAACTCGTTGTGCTAAATTTAAAATACATGAAACCACTGATTTTACATTTCTGATCCATTTACTAACCCAAATTTGCTGTATTATTAAACATAAGACAATTCAGAACCGGCTCCTAAGCAGTTGTCAACCCTAGGTGTAAAAACAAAAGTCGCACTCACTGTCATTCAGTCACAGCCATCATTAATTCCGTCGCACAGTGTTAGCGCTGACAAGTCTCCGAGTGCCAGGTGTATGAGCTGCTGTCTGAGTTGCTGTTTGGAAGCAATTGCGCAGATGTAACAATAGAATTTGGCGATCTTGAGCTAGTGTTGTTACACGAGGTTGACCAAGCCTGGGACGGTCATTGGTGGTACCTGTCGCCCGAAATCGCTGGTTCAGCCTCACTATAGTGGACTGGTCACAATTGAAATGTCTGGCAACTTTTCTGGTCGCCATTCCACTGCTGAGCATACCAACAGCTTGCCATCGTTCTTGTGACGACAGTCGAGGCACGACAAAAACATTAACAGACTTTCTTTCGATGAAAACAGATAATGGCTTTTTACTCGCTGAAACTTGACCAATGCGTGTGCCAAATTTCAATGTGATTCGACTTTTAATAAAGCCAGAATTTATCAAAAGCCTTGTTTTGCACGTGAAGCACGCAAAATTTGAAGTAAACATCACATCGATAGTAAAGTGGGAATACATGAACTTCATCACTTGCACACTTTCGGGGTTTGAAAATCGCTCACTTGCATAAACAATTCAACAGTGAAAACATGTCACGATTTCGATGCGTTTTTAATGGCGGCTAGTATATTTACAACTCTGTCCAGAATAATCTTGAGCAAAGGTAGATACCTTTAAAGACCGCCATTGTCTACTCTAATTTTCGGCCATTGTTGGACCAACACTGCAGAGCATGGTAGGCAACCTCGTGACAGCTCCCAACGGAGCATGTAGCCAGCACTGTAGGTGTTCTTAGAGAGCCTACACTGACTCATGCGCTCTTTACAGATGTGTACATTGCAACATTGTCTCCAGGAAGCCAACATCAAGCAATGTCCATGCTATGTAAAGTGGTGGTTTCTATGGCCAGCCCTATGAACACCTCCTTTTGAATTTCATTGGGGCTAAGCATACTAAACATAGCAACATGTGCCATCCGTAGGCACATCAACTCTTTCTGCCTCAAGAGCTGTTTGATGAGCCCATTTGTTGATAGTCAAATTCGCTACTTGATGAGATCGGCAGCTTCATCCTCTCAGGTTGCTGGATTTATGTCCAGTGCCTTCATGTTTCTCTTGCACACGTCTCTGAATCTCAGCTGTGGTCGCCCGATTGATCTTTTACTATCTGCCAGTTGCCAGCAGAAAATATCTTTGGGGATGCGACCATCTTCCATGCGGTGGACATGGCCAAGTCAGCGTAGTCTGTGCTGTTTAAGCAATGTGTACATGCTTTGAAGGCCAGAACGTGACATCACCTCCACATTTGTCACTTTTTTCGTGATCAAACAAACGTAATTGTTGTATTAAGACTTAAAACACTTCAAAATAATCTTAAGTGAATTTACAACTATTTTATGCAAGACATTTCTCATTAACATACGTATTTACTGCTTGTTTAAAATATATATATATATGTGAAAAAGTCATCTATTTTGGAGAATAGTTAAAACCTAAACAGTACGTGAGGCAGAAAGAGTTAGTGCACGCTAGTTGAAATCAAAACCGGGATCGAAAGGATAGCGCCGGACAAGAAGAAGTAATGTGCAATAGTTGAAGGTGTGTGCTTCACAAGAAACAAAAAGGTACCAAATGAGTGATACGTCAGAAATGGTTTATTGTCAATCATCAACCTAGTTTAAGTGCATTCTCCAACACTGTATTTCTATTTACTCGGTAGGCAAGAACAATCAACAAAGAGATCAATTAAACGCTGAGAGCTAAATGCCAGCGATTTGAAACACACAAATGGACAAAACGATTAAGCTATTTTTAAATTGCATTTTTAACTCTTAAAGGACGTAGTGGATTCTCCACCTTGTAAGCTTCTTCTTCTCTTCTTCTTTGTTCGCCCTGAAAAGGACGGTGGTTGCGTTGTGTCTGTTTACGCCTAAGCTATTATATCTGCACCTTTCGGTCGACACATACGACTTCTACACGGCATTTTTTAGGGACCGGGTTTGCCTTCCCATTTCGATCCGTACTCGCTCAGCCAGGCTGCACTGCTGCAGACTGTTTCCAGGACCACCACGTGAAGGTGGAGTACGGTCTTGATCAGCTCTGATTCGCTGATCCTGATGCAAGCAGTCAAGCTATAGGTCGCTGACTGCATTCACTATTGCTGCATCTTGGGGTCCCATTTTGGTTTGAGTATTCGTACAGTATTAATGTTTAAGAGTTGAATCTTTCCAAGTTATTTTTATAATTTTTTTTTTTTTAAGTTTGGTAATGTTATACATACTTAACCACACTGTTGGGAGCCGCGCTGGTGTAATGGTTACCACATTGCGCTGGCGATCAGGTGTTCAAGGTTCAAACCCTGGCGTGTGCATTTGAAGAAGTGTCATCGACCGGGATTTTGACTGAATAACCTGAACGGCTTCTGAGATAAACCCTCTGTGGATGGGAAGGAGCGAAGCTCTTGACCGGGTTGGAAGGAAAGTCCACAGGCTCCCCAGCCTCGCAATGACAAGTCATTGGGCCGAAGGGCTGAAAGTCCAAGTGCCGCGGGTTAAGAAACAAAACAAAAATAAACCACACTGTTACACAGATCGTCCGATTGACAGAGTGGTTAGAGCGCTAGTCTCTAGCGGCAAAGGTGCCATGTTCGATTCACGGTATCGACGCGCTGCAGTCTACCTATCTGTACCTGACTTTGCTCTTGAGTTAGGGAAGGAAAAGGCAGCGGGGATGGGAACTGATCACCCCACCTCTCGATGCTGGACCTAGTATAGTGAAGTCTCTAACACATCACTCCCCTACGACAGTAGCTTCAATGTGACTACCTTTTGTTTATTTAAATGTTATACATAGTTGTAAAGAGAATTGAATAAGGATTGATAAAATATTAAATTGGGGAAAAAAAACGAAACGAAACTTAGTTCAAACATACCGGCGCCAAAAACTAGCCTCCCGTTACAAGCGCCTTGGATAATCGGCCCCGAATACTGGCTTCAGTGGGAGAATATCAGCTACCACGACAAATGTAGGAAACTAAAAGCCAGGGATCCAGACCTCCAGAACGACCAAGAGTCCGCTGGGAGGACAACATTAGACAATATCTGAAAGACCGAGGCCTAGATTGACACCAAGTCAGGAAGAAGACAGCTGATAGGTTAGTATGGCAGTCTCTCTGACAAATCTCTACACCCGAGGTTCGGATGAGAATGGGGGTAACCCCTACTAAACACCAGACTCCTCGCCATAGGGGTTGGTTAGGATTAGAAATGAAAACTAAATTTAAAGGGCCTCGCTCAAACAGAACTCAATGGGGTGACATTTGTACATTATAAAGATTGGATCTTCCCCAATAGAATCCCATGGGGAGCCATGTGTGCGTGGGTTGAAATTCCGCTTAAAACCTAAAGCATTTTAAGGTTCTGCACTGCATTCCATACCGTCGTCAAGGAGAAATCATAGACAGAGATAATAGCAAGTACTAACAATAAGAACCCCAGTGTAAGACAGGCCATAGGACTAGAGAATCTTCTAAAATTAGAAAGGATAAAACCTAGGACCGTTACTCCAGCGTGAATACTTCGGATTTCATATAAAGCAGTAAACAACCACCTGAGGGACCGGCATCTTAAAACAGTTGCCTGACATATTACGGATTTCTGTGCACCAAGTCTGAGTAATAATTCACCCAATCTATTGGTGTAAGTTGTAACTGTGACATATTATGATAATAGCTTTCATATATCTATTTAATTATCTACATTTTTCTTTCACCTGGCTTACACCTACACATGTTTTGTTAATATAAAACCCTCCTACACTCAGAGATCTGTCTCTTTTCTTAATTTAGCACGCCTATTTTATTTTCTGTTCTCTATTTCCTTCGGAATGTTTACCAACAGACCTATTTAGCTAACGTTGAGCCGGTTACCTGTAATTATAAAGCCAGCTGATAGCTGGATCAGAATCAGAACTTCAAGACCTTACCTCTAGACTGGAGAAAGTAACAAGAACGTATGGGATGGAAATTAATATAGAAAAAAGCAAGATATTGGTGAATAGCCATAAGAAACATGTTCCGACCAACATTACGTTAAATGGGCAAACGTTAGAAGAAGTTAACACCTTTAAATATCTCGGGTCCACTATATGCAGTGATGGAAGATCAATTAAAGAAATCAAGACAAGACTTGAGATGGCCTCAGCTGCCATGACAAGGTTGAATGTGATCTGGAAAAGTAACATCAGTTTTCCTGTGAAGATCAAATTATACAAATCACTTGTATTATCTATTCTTTTGTATGGGTGTGAGAGCTGGACACTCACTGCAGATACGGAGCGAAGGATTCAGGCTTTCGAGCATAAATGTTATAGAAGAATTTTGCGCATTTGCTATAAAGAGCACAAAACAAATGTCTATGTTAGAGAGAAGATAAACACCTATGCAGGCCACCAAGAACCACTTTTGTCAACAGTGAAACATCGAAAGCTTGCCTGGTTTGGGCATGTAACTCGTCATGACTCCCTTTCGAAAACGATGCTTCAGGGAACAGTCGAAGGTAAACGGAGAAGAGGAAGGCAGAGAAAATCCTGGGCTGATAACATCAAAGAATGGGCAGGACACGGTTTTTCCACACTTGTACGCATTGCTGAGGATAGAGAGCAGTGGAGGACCCTGTCTGCTGATGCTTCCACCATGGCACCCCTATGACCCATGACCGGTTACGGGCTGAGATGATGATAAAGCCAGCGATTGGAAATCGTCGTAATAGGATCAAAGAAGGAGAGACAGAACGCGTAGAAAGGGGCGACTATTTCAAAAGAGTCGTAATTTTGGCTCAGGGGAAGATAAGCTAATGTAGTTGTAACGTATTTTTCGTTAGACAGTGATCAGGGGAAATAACGTGATACAACGTTAAAATATCTCCAATTATAAAGATAAAATGTAGGGATAAAAATAATGCGTAAGATACTAGGAGACATGCTCGCCCATGCCCGCATTTCCTACCGCCATTCAAACTAACTAGTTAGACGTGCAGACGAAACGGTTTACCCTTTGTAGACGGGAGGGAAACGGAGATATAAAAAAAAGGAAAAATATGACTGAACACGTGTTTGAATCTAGAAAGGCTAAAAGACGCAATTGGTAGTAAAAGAAAAAAAATTCACGTCACTAGTTGACACAATGTAAGGAAATGGACAGAAAAGACCTTGGCTCTTATTCGAAACAGTCATTTCTTGGACGTTTTACGATACTTGGTCGTTTTATTTGAATTCAGCGGCAAACGCCGTGGAGAAGGTTCGCAAACAAATTTTAAAAAACTAAACTTGAGAAAAAATATGTTTTTTCTTAATAATAGAGTTACGAATATAAAACCTAGCTAGTTTGATAGCCCATCTTAAGCAGAGAACTAATATACTTTCAATTATACAGACGGATAGATAACAAGGAAGATATTGACAAAAGACTGTGTTGTTCATATCAGACTAGCGACTGTATTATTCATACTTTCACTAAAGTTTCAAATTTTCGTCCTTGAGACACGAAAATGCAAAAATCAAGCTGTAATGGACGAGAGGGGGAAGGTTGGAGGATTGTGGCTAAAAATAACTTAGGAGGCAGATTTGTGTAGGGGTTTTGCGTGTAGTTGGTCCAAAAAACAAGTGTGTTTTGTGAAAAACCAAGTAGAGACAGACGGACCAACAGACAATAATACATACTTGACTGAGATCTGACTGAAATTTGACTTTTGGTAGTAGATTTGAAAAAGTTAGAGGGGAAGTCTGTGATTGGACAAATGTATTCATATTAGCGGGATAGAGACGCGCATTTTTTGCCATTTGATAATAGTCTGTCCAGGGGACACAGTCAGTATTTCCAGTGGTGTTTTTCCCAGAAGATATTATATACATTTTAGTGGGACGCCATACTATAGCCAGCAGCTCAGCTGAGTTTTGCTAGTAATAACTGTGTTCTCAATTCTGAATTCTGGTAAGAATGAAAGCATTTATCTTGTATATTTTAATATTTCGAGTGATTGATACTGCCATATCATATAAAATGATTACGACAAGTAAGTGCTCGCTCTAGGTCCCCAGCCCAAGTTCAGGGTCTAGAGACAAAAAAAAAATATATGGACGCCTAACTAAGACTATGGAAGGCGGATCTATTATTGAGATCAGTGGGAACATATCACCTATCTTATTGAATAAAAGGAAACTATTGAACATATCTCAGATGCAATGCAGTCTTGGGGAACTGGTACTATATGAAAACAACTGGGTAAGATGTGCTACGTTGGTCAGAGAGATCTGACCCATTCTGTGTAATGTTGATGTGTTGTGCTGTGTGTAAGAGTGGTGCAGTGGATAGAGTACTGACACATAGCACAAATTTTGTTTCAGAATTGTGAGTTTCTGTTGTGGCACTAAGGTAGTGCCACATACTTAATCAAGAATACACAAGCAGATGTGTGTGCCGCCTAACATTTGTGTCGGTGCAGCCTAGCATTGTATTCCAGCTACCGAGAGGAGTGGGCCACAGGAATCCAGTATCAGATCTTCACAGACAAGATGAGTGAATAAGTGGCCTGCTGAAGATTCACCAGAACTCTTAACTATTTATAAATATTTCCCCATCACAAATATACTGAATTCTTGGGAATATAACATTTACTACAGTCTATAAGTCAATGGACAAAGCTTGTTGTAGTCACAGAGTGGGTGTGATGACACCACCCCAACAGCACATCCAGTAATAGTTCTCCCAGAGACATTATAAATATTATTAATATTAACCAGTCTTATAAAATACCTATGTACACAAATTCCATTTTATTATGCCATATATTTATGCATTCCATTTATAACTCCATAACATTTCATATGTTCTGACCAAAATAAAACATTGGTTCAGAACAAATAAATTTAGAAAAGATTTTTAAAATCAAAACTAAAACAGTCTGAGTTAGTTCAGTGTGTTATAGATTTTATTAATATTATTAGACTTATTAATTATCTGTGTGTGTTTGTATATTCTATTACAACACATTACATTTCAGTACCCTAGACTTTTTAACGTAGCTACATTCATAATAGTAAAAGAGATCTGTTTGAGGTCGTAGTGGTAGTAAGAAGGGCCTTCTGTAATTCACATAAACATTTATCTCAGGAGCCTTCACAGCTGACCTCATACATTACACTAGGTAACATAACAACCATACAATACCATCAAAACCACTACAAATATTGGGGTCTTGTCCAGGGATATTAAGTTTATCAAAGATATTAGAATCTCCTGGTGGGAGAATTAAACCAGTGGGGACAGATTGTATAAATTTAAAAAAGTGTCCCTTAAAATAAAAAGGGGAAAATAAAAGTTGGTGAATCTTCACAGCCAGTGGTAATTAGTTAATTAATTAAATAATTAGAATTACCTTGGCCATTTTATATAATTAGAATTACCTTAGTCATTAATTAATTAGAATTACCTTGGCCATTATATATAAGTAGAATTACCTTAGTCACTATATAATTAGATTTACCTTGGTCATTGTTATTTTGTATGATGGCTGACCTAGCAAAATTTAGATCGGCTGCTGTGCTAACGGCGAAGGAGATGAATATGGAGGGTCAGGTTTTAATTCAGTATGTAACTTCTGAATGTGACAAGTATATTGAAAGGGAAGATAGGAGGTTAGCTGAAGAGAAGAGGTTACAAATTGAGGCTGATAAAGAACTTAAGAGGTTGCAGATTGAGGCTGACAAAGAGGCAAAAGCATTAGAGGCAGAAGAAAAACGACAGCAAAGGGAGGCAGAAGAAAAAAAGATTGACTGCCGAAAGGGAGGCAGAAGAAAAAAGATTGACTGCCGAAAGGGAGGCAGAAGAAAAAAAGGCCGAAAGGGAAGCAGAAGATAGAAGGTTGCAAAGGGAGCACGAATTACGACTAAGGGAGCTGGAATTACAAGGCCATGCTCCTGAAAATGGTGCCAGCCCTTTTGCCTCAGATGCTACGCCTAGTCAGGGAGCCTCAACCTCAGCTATGGGGTTTCATTTAGACCATTTTGTTGAGAAAGACGATGACATCGAGGGGTACCTCAGTAGATTTGAATTATTAGCTACTACATATGGGTTAGAGAGAGAGAGAGGTGGAGTCTAAAGTTATCACAGGGACTGAGAGGTACTTCTTATGAAGTCTTTGCTAAAATGAATAGAGAAGACCAAGACAATTATGACATGCTAAAGCAGGCTTTGTTATTGAGATATGAAAAAAAATGGTGAATTTTATCGTAAGAAATTTAGAAATGCCAAACTGTTGTCTGGGGAGACATACCACCAATTCTCTGCCAGTCTCGAAACTTATTTGAGAAATGGACTGCTCTGGGGAAGACCCAAGATCTTAAAGAAATGATCATGATTGAGCAATTAAGAGAGTCCATGGCTCCAGACTTGAGAAAATTTCTCATGGAACAAGGTGCAGAGAGGTTGGGGGAGGTTTTAAATGTCGCTGAGAGGTATCAGGCAGCCCAGGCAGAGGTAAGTGGCACTAAAAAGAAGCACATAGAAAATTTTAAAGCTCCACAGCAATTTAGTAGATTTGATAACAGAGAACAAGGTAATAAAGGCAGGACAAACTTTGATAGGCCAAGAAATGACTATCGTGACAGAAACTCACAGTTCAATGACCAAAAATATAATGAAAGAAAACCGTTTAACCAAGGAAAAAGATGGTGCAAATGGTGTAAGAAAGACAACCATAACACCGAATTTTGTAAAAGGAAACCTTCAAACATTGCTGCAATGAAGTCGGGGACTCAAAGATTAAAGGTTAATCCTAATGGACAGCAGGAACCTTATCACCCCCCAGTTTGTGAGGATGTTATTTGTAATGGGGTCACCACAAGGTGCCTTTATGATACAGGTTTGGATTATGATTCAGTTGTGAAGTCTAGCCTAGTGGACCCAAGTCAGTATACCACAGAAACAGTGGAAATACAAGGGGCGACTAAGGACATACCACTCATGACACTTCCCATCGCAAGGATAACGGTGAAAACTCGCTATGTGGAAGGAGAAATCAGAGCAGCAGTGATAGATGAACCAATCTACCCTCTGATATTGGGGTGTAGGTACGTCTTCTTGGGGAATCCCGAGAGACCTGTGATCATGGCGACAGTGCAGACCAGGTCACAGAAAAAGGAGGAAGAAGGTGAACCTATAAATGCTCATCCAGAGGAGATGAGGAAGGCGCAGGCTGAGGATAGGACACTCAAGCCATGTTTTAAAAAATTGCCCAAATGCCACACACCTCCAAGCAAGGGAGAGTATTTTATGAAGGACAGATTGCTATACAGGAAGACAGGAACTAGATCCACTGGTCACGGACAGTTGGTTCTTCCCAAGGTATATAGGGCAAATTTAATAAGGAGCTTACATGTTGGAAAAGATGGTGACCATGAGAAAGTAGGTACCATCTGCCAAAAGTTGCTCGAAAATACTATTGGCCCGACGTAAATGTCGATATTGAAAACTTTGTAGAAGCATGTGGCGTATTTCATGAGGGAACACCCACAAAGGGAAAATATGTGCAGGACCTAGAAACGCCACGGGGCAAACTTAGGCCTGGAAGGAAAAATAATTATAATCAGGTAGACAAAGTGGAATGGGAGCCCCCTTTTCACACCCAGTCTTCACTTGAATGGATTAACATGGCCACTATGCGACGAGTACAAAGAGTAAATTTACCCCAGAATAAGCTGACAATCCCTCGGTCAGCCTTATATAAACTGGAGGAAAATAAAAGAGAGCGAAGATCTCTCATAAGCAATCTAAAGTGGGGAGACAAACCCAAGAAAAAAATTGGTAGTGGTCGATTTGTGAGTGATGATTCTAGGAAGAAAAGTCCTCACTATAATGCTTCCAATGGAAGGGACCCGACGGGTGCCATGAAAAATAAGTATGGAAAATTAAAAGTCCAGATGTAGATTATTAAGGACCTGGACAGATGAGAAGGCAGAAGAGACTGTTACCTCATCGTATCAATATGTGAACGAACTGACCACTCGTCTGAAAGCTGGATGGAAACTGGCAAATGATAATTTGAGACAAGCCAGGAAGAAACATGCAGCATATTTTAATAGGAAGGCAAAGGACAGAGAACTAGCTGTGGGAGAGAAGGTGCTTCTTCTACTACCCGGCAGCCAGAATAAATTACAAATTGGATGGCAAGGTCCATATACGGTTCTAGAGAAGGTGTCTAGAACAAACTATAAAATTGACAAAAAGGGGAAGGAGAAAGTTTATCATGTAAACCTTTTAAAGAAGTATCTGGACAGACCACTCCAGGAAAGCACCCCCTTACTGACCTTGGCTATCGCAACTCAAATGCAAAAGGAACCACTCACCTCACATGAATACCCATTACATCCTTGTGAGACAGCTGCACAGGTAAAAGTCAGTAAGCACCTGACTAAAAATCAGAGGGAGAGAGTTCAACAGGTTCTGGAGGAACATACAGATGTATTAACAGATAAACCAGGACATACAAATTTGCTACAGTATGACATGAAACTGGTAGACTCAAACCCAATCTGTATGAGAGCCTATTCTATTCCGTTCGCGAAGGAGAAGGCATTGAAAGAAGAAATAGATTATTTGTTGAAGGAGGGGATTATTTCACACAGTGAATCTTCTTTTAGCTCCAGTGTAGTTTTGTTGAGGAAACCGTCTGGGGAACATAGACTGTGCATAGATTACAGGAAACTGAATGCTGTCACAGAAGGACAAGTGGATCCATTACCAGACACAAAACAGTTATTTGCCAGATTAAACAAGGCAAAATACTTTTCAAAGGTGGATCTTAGTAAAGGCTATTACCAGATTCCAGTGAAGCCTGAAATGAGACCTTATTTAGCTTTTAGCACCTCGGAAGGACATTATGAATTCAACATGCTACCATTCGGATTGAAAAATGCTCCGAGTGTATTTTCAAGGATGATGCGCAAATTGTTGGATCCCCTGAATAATCCATGTATCACGAATTTCATGGATGATATTCTCGTCGCCACAGAGACATTTGAAGAACACATTAACTCTCTAAAAATGTTATTTGATAGGCTTAGGGAGGCGAACTTAACTGCTAGACCAACAAAATGTTGTATTGGATGCAAAGAGTTGGAATTCTTGGGACACACTGTATATCAGGGTAACATGACCCCTGACCCCAAGAACTTGGAAAAACTGCAGAGAGCACCTAGACCACAAACAAAAAAGGACGTGCGATCATTCGTGTCGTTATGTGGATTTTACCAAAAATATATCAAAAATTTTAACTCTATTTGTGCTCCTCTGACTGATCTGACTCGCAAGGGACATCCAGATAAAATAGTTTGGACTGCGCAATGTGAATTGGCTTTCCAAGAGTTAAAGGAAAAACTCACTAGCAAGCCTATTCTCAAATTGCCTGATTTGACACAGGACTTTGTGGTGAGAACAGATGCAAGTAATGTAGGCCTCGGGGCGGCTCTGTTGCAAAGGTCATCTTCACCCGATGGGGAACTGAACCCAGTCGCTTATGCAAGCCGCAAATTGAATAAAGCGGAGCAAGGATATTCCACAAGCGAAAAAGAATGTTTAGCGTTAATCTGGGCAATAAAAAAGTTCCAAATCTATCTGTATGGTAGGACTTTTGTGGTCCAGACGGATCATCAGCCCCTGGTGTTCTTATCTCAGGCTAAGCATGAAAATGCAAGATTGTTGAGATGGTCATTATTGTTACAACCTTATAATTTTATTATCGAATACATCCCGGGGTCATTGAATGTCGGTGCAGATTTCCTCAGTCGGCACCCCTGTGATCAAAATTAGAGTAGTTGGTAGGCGTGAGGAGTAATTTTATCTATGTGTATCACTGGTTTTGGAACTTGCCGTAGTGCATGTTCTCAAGTGGGGAGATGTGTGATGAATTTACCGTGATACAACGTTAAAATATCTCCAATTATAAAGATAAAATGTAGGGATAAAAATAATGCGTAAGATACTAGGAGACATGCTCGCCCATGCCCGCATTTCCTACCGCCATTCAAACTAACTAGTTAGACGTGCAGACGAAACGGTTTACCCTTTGTAGACGGGAGGGAAACGGAGATATAAAAAAAAGGAAAAATATGACTGAACACGTGTTTGAATCTAGAAAGGCAAAAAGACGCAATTGGTAGTAAAAGAAATAAAAAATTCACGTCACTAGTTGACACAATGTAAGGAAATGGACAGAAAAGACCTTAGCTCTTATTCGAAACAGTCATTTCTTGGACGTTTTACGATACTTGGTCGTTTTATTTGAATTCAGCGGCAAACGCCGTGGAGAAGGTTCGCGAACAAATTTTAAAAAACTAAACTTGAGAAAAAATATGTTTTTTCTTAATAATAGAGTTACGAATATAAAACCTAGCTAGTTTGATAGCCCATCTTAAGCAGAGAACTAATATACTTTCAATTATACAGACGGATAGATAACAAGGAAGATATTGACAAAAGACTGTGTTGTTCATATCAGACTAGCGACTGTATTATTCATACTTTCACTAAAGTTTCAAATTTTCGTCCTTGAGACACGAAAATGCAAAAATCAAGCTGTAATGAACGAGAGGGGGAAGGTTGGAGAATTGTGGCTAAAAATAACTTAGGAGGCAGATTTGTGTAGGGGTTTTGCGTGTAGTTGGTCCAAGAAACAAGTGTGTTTTTGTGAAAAACCAAGTAGAGACAGACGGACCAACAGACAATAATACATACTTGACTGAGATCTGACTGAAATTTGACTTTTGGTAGTAGATTTGAAAAAGTTAGAGGGGAAGTCTGTGATTGGACAAATGTATTCATATTAGCGGGATAGAGACGCGCATTTTTTGCCATTTGATAATAGTCTGTCCAGGGGACACAGTCAGTATTTCCAGTGGTGTTTTTCCCAGAAGATATTATATACATTTTAGTGGGACGCCATACTATAGCCAGCAGCTCAGCTGAGTTTTGCTAGTAATAACTGTGTTCTCAATTCTGAATTCTGGTAAGAATGAAAGCATTTATCTTGTATATTTTAATATTTCGAGTGATTGATACTGCCATATCATATAAAATGATTACGACAAGTAAGTGCTCGCTCTAGGTCCCCAGCCCAAGTTCAGGGTCTAGAGACAAACAAAAAAATATATGGACGCCTAACTAAGACTATGGAAGGCGGATCTATTATTGAGATCAGTGGGAACATATCACCTATCTTATTGAATAAAAGGAAACTATTGAACATATCTCAGATGCAATGCAGTCTTGGGGAACTGGTACTATATGAAAACAACTGGGTAAGATGTGCTACGTTGGTCAGAGAGATCTGACCCATTCTGTGTAATGTTGATGTGTTGTGCTGTGTGTAAGAGTGGTGCAGTGGATAGAGTACTGACACATAGCACAAATTTTGTTTCAGAATTGTGAGTTTCTGTTGTGGCACTAAGGTAGTGCCACATACTTAATCAAGAATACACAAGCAGATGTGTGTGCCGCCTAACATTTGTGTCGGTGCAGCCTAGCATTGTATTCCAGCTACCGAGAGGAGTGGGCCACAGGAATCCAGTATCAGATCTTCACAGACAAGATGAGTGAATAAGTGGCCTGCTGAAGATTCACCAGAACTCTTAACTATTTATAAATATTTCCCCATCACAAATATACTGAATTCTTGGGAAATATAACATTTACTACAGTCTATAAGTCAATGGACAAAGCTTGTTGTAGTCACAGAGTGGGTGTGATGACACCACCCCAACAGCACATCCAGTAATAGTTCTCCCAGAGACATTATAAATATTATTAATATTAACCAGTCTTATAAAATACCTATGTACACAAATTCCATTTTATTATGCCATATATTTATGCATTCCATTTATAACTCCATAACATTTCATATGTTCTGACCAAAATAAAACATTGGTTCAGAACAAATAAATTTAGAAAAAATTGTTAAAATCAAAACTAAAACAGTCTGAGTAAGTTCAGTGTGTTATAGATTTTATTAATATTATTAGACTTATTAATTATCTGTGTGTGTTTGTATATTCTATTACAACACATTACATTTCAGTACCCTAGACTTTTAACGTAGCTACATTCATAATAGTAAAAGAGATCTGTTTGAGGTCGTAGTGGTAGTAAGAAGGGCCTTCTGTAATTCACATAAACATTTATCTCAGGAGCCTTCACAGCTTACCTCAATCATTACACTAGGTAACATAACAACCATACAATACCATCAAAACCACTACAGAATCGCAAGATCAAAGGACGAGTTTTGCTCGATTGCCAGAGTCTGCAAGCGGTAAAAGCGTGAATTTTCCCTCTGATTCGAAGATCGACCGAGGAAAAGCCCGAAATCTGAGCGAAGGCGTTAAAAGTAACAAGTCTGAGCGAATTTCGGCAAATTTAATATATATATCTCTGCCTTTAAACTCAATTTATCCAGTACCGACAGAATTTCAGAGAACATCTAGCTTCGAATTCTAAGATCCCTTATAACAGTGGAATTACTTAGTTTTTCGATTTGGAGTAGTTCTAATTCTGTGTTCGTGGTAATTATTTTATTCACTAAGACTTTTCTGTGTAAAGGGATTTAATTGTTAAGTCCGTCATTTTTATTTCACTAGGAGTTTTGTGCAAAGTGACTAGCGAATTAATATAATCTATAGCTAAATTGTTCCGGCTGTAGCGTAAATCTAACTAACTGATATTAACCAGTAAGAGTTATTTTAATCGTCTAGTAAATGCACTATTCATTATGAGTACTGACGAAATATATTTATTTCTAATTCATGATGATTAAAAATATAAATGACTAGCGCTTATTTTACGGAGACTTTTATTAAATGATTGATTATGAGATACACGTGTAGTTCTATTCATAAGTTAAATAACTGAGTGTATGAATATATTATATTTTACGCGGATTAAGGATAGGATTGAGAATACTATATTATGGTTAAGTATTTGTATTTTTTTCTCCTTTACACAGTATTGAGTCAAACCCAAAATCTACCAGCGGCGTCCATATAAATCTGAGAATAATCTTACAAAAGAACATTTTTACTTAGTATCTGGGTCTTCAAGGTAAACCTGTCTGGGGTTGTGTTTACACCCAGAAAGAGACAGAGTACCAACCCAAAGAACATTAAGAGTGACTTTGTAACTGGGCCTATGGATCCAGATTTCTTTTTCCCAATTTCATTTACATTCAGCCCGTTGTGGCGACCTAACAAACATTAACATTTCCCGACGTTTGACCATTCGTGGTGTGACAAGGCATTTTTATACTGAGAGAAGTTACCGACCTGATATTCCTATGTACTGGAAATCTCAAGCGATTGACACTGTGAGCACTGTTAAATTTCTTACCTGGTTTAATTAATGTGACATAAACAGAAGTCCTAAATAAAAGTAACAAAGTGAACGTTCCCCGGAGAAGTGGATTTAATCTGTCTTTGAGGAGCTGGGGTTTTCTTTGCCAAAATAACACTGGATTTGCTGTGTGCGTGTGTCCTAAAGATTGTTCCAGAAGGTGCAAACCAAGTATTAGGTAAGAACGAATGCACGTGGCCACGGTTGTCTGAGAAGAGAGGAAGGATGAATGACTAATTCCCATATATATATCTTGTGAATCCATGTACTCACGTTGTTTATTTCTTTAAGTAAGTTTTTTTTTTTTGCAAATACTGTCCCTTTCAGAATAGATTAACGAATAAACTCTGATCTTTACTGTAGAGGGAAATCCTAGACCATAGCGTATAAATCTTTGACTCTTTGGGGGTAAATAACTTTCTTCTAACGGGATCTTGTCTCAACAGAGGGAAGGAGGATTACACCTATGAGTCTATTTCTTTATTAATTTCATTACCCTATGTTTATTTGTATTTGATTGATATTCATAATATTGCTGTTGTAGAGTTTCTTTATAGTAAATAAAATTTACATAAAAACTTTATTTACATGTGTTGGTCAGCTCGTCGCAAAATATCCCTATTCCATAAATATAATTTGTCACGTCTGTGCGTCTGTTGTCACTTATGTGTGTGTGTATGTGATTGGTTGATATATATATATATATATATATATATATATATATATATATATATATTATATATATATATATATATATATATATATATATATATATATATATATATATATATATATATATATATATATATATGTAGGTATACTGTCTGACTAACAAAGTTCTGTTGTAAAGATAGGCTGACCGAGAGGATCTTCTCGAGTCCAGGGACAGACTACCTATTTTTCCACCATTTCACTCGTGAAAAATCTATTTCTTATCTTATCTCTTACTGAGTCACCACCGATCTAGTTCTATTCAGAAGGGACCAAACTATGTCTTAATTCCCCTATCGAAAATCTACGACAAATGAGGGCTCGTTTTCCGGGAATTTAACTCTAATCCTGAGCAAGTACGACAGAAATTTTCTCGTTTACCGGGATTTTGATCTGATAATCTTTATAGTCTAGATAGAGAAAGAGTGTGGTTGTCTCGTGAGTTTAATATCATTAAAAATAATTATCCCCTAGACAAACGATCGGTTTATTGGCTTGCTGACCACACAAAATAATATCAATTGTTTTTTTCCACATCATTGTTGAATATATACAATTTGATTTACAGGGTGATCTTTGTCGGAGTTATGTTATGTATTGATTTTGTAATACTAAGCCGCTGGTATCGTGTGATTGTGTAACAATCACAGGGTTTTTTTAAGCAGAAGGTGTTTTGAGCTAAGCTAAGGAGCGCGTTCGGACTATCTCGTCCAGTTAATAGCCTCCCTTACCCGAACTGACTTCAGGGGTGAACTTGTAGGTGGACTTAAAATTAAGGGATTGTTTTTTTCTCCTTAAAATTTTTTGTTTGTTTCCACGGTAGTAATATAGTTTTTTTGTCAGTTGATTGGTCTGATCTACCATTTATTTGGCATAGTCGCTTGCATTAGGAGCCTTAATTGCTAGATAATAGCAGCGATAGGTTAGATGTCTTCTTTCCTCTCGTGATATCACCATGGTTGTTTTAAAGCTGTTTATGACCATCCCTCTCTTCTCCAGCTCTTCCTTCCAGACTTGCGGGTTGGATTGAAAATGTGCCTCTGATTTAGCGATCAGGGCAACATCATCAGCAAATGCCAGCTCTGAAATATAGACCTGTCTCATCTTCCAGTATCCCACTGAATACTTTCTTGTTCTCTCCTTACATGCCTTGATGACATCGTCCATGAGGAGTATGGAAAGATAAGGTAACAGTATATCACCTTGTCTTACACCAGTGGTGGTCCTGAACTCTTTTGACATGGTTTGCTGTCCTCACATAATTTCTGCAAGACTTGTAGAAGCTCTGTATAGCATGAATCAGAGGTGCTGGAATATTCTTCTTTGCCAAACAGTCCCAAGGTTTGCTCCAGGGGACCCTGTCAAACGCCTTTTCCAGATCTAAGAAACAAAGATGGATCTCACTCTTATACTCAAGGGCCTTTTCACTCAGCTGAATGTGAAGATTAGGTCTTGAGTACTTCGGTTTGCTCTGAAGCCACACTGGACCTCATTCATTTGTGGCTCGGTTAGGCATCTGAGTCTCTGCTCCAGGATTCTATATTAGATTTTACCAGGGACACTGAGAAGGGATATGCCGCTATAGTTTCCACACTGTCGGTTTTCCCCCTTTTTGAAAGTCCTCTCCAGCCGGAATTTAAAATCGCGGCGTCCCCGGGATCAAAACTACTTTTCCTACATTCCCAATGAAAAATCACGTGCCACCATGACTTTCGCTTATCGCCAGCACCAGACAGAGTAAGAGTCTACACTGAGCAACATTCTTATTGTTAACCCAGACTTTTTTGTCTGGGAAGATACACGAAACCATGTTGTCGCACGATAAGGTGCTAGTTTGCAAACATGACGTGTCCAAATACACGGTCGAACACTGGGATGTAGAAGAAGACGAAGAAGAAGAAGAAGAAGAAGGGCGTTTAAAAACATATTAATCGATTAGTTCAATTTTTTTTTTTAAATCGAAGATCAATCGTCCAATTTCTAAAAATTTGATAAATTATCAAAAATCATAATAACATGTTTTTTGAGATCTCGTAGGACTTTTTAAACATTTTATTTTATATAAGGTTACATCTTCCAGAAAATATAATTTTTTGTTTAAACTGAAAAGTTAAAACCAATTAAAACCAACAATATTTATTATTATCAGAGTTGTCGTCAAGACTTTACTTATGATCTCACGTCGAGTCTTAAGCCTCTTAGCACAATACTCAAGGAGTCTCATATTCTTAACATTGGCTTCCAGTTGAGCCCCTAAGTCGAGTCCCGAGTCCAGCACCATTTTAGATCTAACACTGTTTATAACCAAACAGCGCTTTATCGAACAATCACATTGATCACTTCAAATAAAAATATTGAAAAATAATAATATATATTTTTAGTCCTCTTACTATTTTATTTCTTGACTTTTTATTCGACCAAAGTAATTTTTCAGTATTACATTTTAGAAATATTATCTTTTCAAGCATACTGCCCTTATCTCCCCACTCCCCGCCCCATCCTACAGCGGAATGGATGGGATAATTCACTTGATCAGCACTAAATCTTACGTGTAAGCGAATTTACTACGAATTTACAGGGTAATTTTAATGACACATACTCTAGTTTTTTATTTTTCGATGCCGATAAATATTTCTCCGTCTCTGCGCGCGGTATATTTTCCCCCGCAATCGGGATGGTAATGTTTACATAGCAACGGAATATTATTGTTTTGACGGTCGCTGTGTCTCAAGACTTTTGTCTAGCAACAGTGTCCAATTATGTCTGATAATCGGAAGTAAAATGTGTTTGCACAATGGAGCCGCGGTAGCACAGTGATTAGTGCACTGGCTAATAGTATAGTAGGCGGAAAACGATTATTATTCCAGAGGATGCGCGTGACTTTTATATAGTAAAATATACCGATCGATAACGGAGGATGCGCGTGACTTTTATATAAGAAAAAATATTAGATCAATAATGGCGGGCGTGGGGAGATAAGTAGATTGTATTGTGATGGTATTTTAAGTGTGGTTGTATGACTTAACAGTGTGTTGTTATGTTTCTTTATTCAGGTGTTACAACATATATATATATGAGGTGTGTTCAAATAAAACCCGTCCCAGTGGCTTTATAACAAATATGTGTAGGGTACATCAGCAGGAGTAGTAGAATTAAATACAGCAATTGTTATGAAGCAAGTACGCACTGGGGTTCTTTAGAAATAGTCACCATAGGCATTCAGGCACGCATCCCACTGTTCTGGTAGACGGCGGATGCCGTCCGAGAAAAATGACTTTGGTTGCTTATTGAACCATTTGGTCACAGAGGCCCTGACGTCTGCATCGGAGTCGACTCGTTGTCCCTTGTAGCAAAGTTTGATTTGCTGGGAAGGTTATGATGGTATCCTAAAAGAATGAAATCGGTGTCTGCAATAACCGTGTGAGGTCAAGCACATGTAGGCCCCTGACTCTTTAAATGATGATAATGAATTATGTGGAGGGAACCTAACGCTACCTCCCTAGATCTCACACAGTCACTATTTTGGCTCTAGTGTCTGATGTACCTAGTGTCTAGGGGAGAAATGAAATGATGGTACACAACACAAAAACACTTTAATTTTCTATGAGGAAGTGAATAAAACCAGTGGTTACGTTTTTCTTTAAAATGAATATTTTTTCTGTACAATTTAATCTGCCTGTCCAGCCATATCTTTTGGACAGGTCTTTGAAAATGAGGACAAGATAGTTTACAGAAAAGATCAACTAAAATATCTGGACTCTTTGTCCACTAACTATAAAGTCAATATATATATATCTTTCCTGTTGGAATGTTCACAGCTTACACTTTATTCATCTAAGAGGGAGAGTCACTGTGTATGAGGGGCTGTAGTTTCATCATACCCCATAAACTTCCTGAGTATGATTTGAAATACCAGTGTTTATTAAACGAAAGTGTCAGACATACCCAGATGCTTAACACTTCACCTGGGATTCCTTGTAAAATGATAATACAGTATGAAGTTGCAGAAAATCTCAATCTCTCAAAATGCCCAAGCTCCTCCCGTTATCTTTTGACAGCATAAACGAATGGTCGGAGACTTGATGGCTTTATTCTCACTCAGCAGGTTTCCTGTTACCGTCTGGCAACAGGAAATAAAACCTCTGCAACAAAAGGACACCCTGGCCTTTTATATCTGATCACTTCTTATATTTATTATTTTCCTACTGTGCTATGGGGTCAGCCTCGCGTGCATTACAGGTGCACTCGCCCCTAATTTTACATGACTCCCACCTTGCTGTGACCACACCTCAGGTCCCTATGGCAGATACGCCACTGTACGTTTACATAGTTTTCCTCAATAAAATAATGTGGAGTAACCACATTTCCTTTTGTATGATTTTCTCTTCTTTTTCTTTTTTAAATATAAATGCTTCAGGCATGTTAAACAGTGTTCATGGAACACGGAGGCTTACTAATATATTCTAATGCAATAATATGGAAACACAATCATGACAACATACATCAGTTAGATACAGTTCAATGTGAGGACTCAACAATGTCTGCTCCCGGCACGTCCTTCACTTTTCCCAATAGCAGTATCTAACTTTGGCAGTGGGATTAAACATATGAATTCATAAAGCATTCTTACCACAAAGTTCAAGAAATATAAACAAATGACGCTGACTTGCAAAGAAGTGGCCTCAGTTTCTTCTGCACTGTCCAGACTGTGAATACTTCTTTATTTAATTTTAAAATTAACACAGCTGATCTCAGCGTATTTGAATGAAAAGTTTTGTTCAACTGGCAATGAATAGTGAAAGCCTTTTGCTAATATTTATTAGCACTGGCCAATCGAAAGCTTTCGACTACCATAATTCAAATGTAGTTTTTGAAAAACAAAAATAATTCCAAACAAAATCTGCGTCTGGTAGTCGATTGGCCAGTCTGCTTTAGTTATGCCAATAAAAAAAGATGTTAGTTTTGGATTACATTTTTCCTACCGCTCCTCTTTCCCTCCTATACTCTTGTTACCCAAGCGAATTTGAATTACCTCAATGCCTCTTTTCTAAGCTGCCGTCCCCACTAACGTTTTGAAAAAAACAAGCAGGAACAACAGTCTGTCTGGTCGCGCGTCCGTAGACATTTAGTATTTTCTCAATAACTTGGCTAATACGTGGACTACCATAATATTTAAAACACATTCTTGCTCAGTGGACTCTAAGCTATACTACCATATGATTTTATGGTCAGTTTCATTATGGTTTAGATTTTCAATTTTGTCACCGGCAATCGTCAAATAAAAATTTTACACAAGACGGCCATCTTTCCCCCCTTTCTCATCTCTCGCTAGCATGTATTTTCAAATAACTACTTGTTTTAGTGACGTCAGTAATACTACCGCGAGGAGGAAATAAAATTGTCTGCGTGTTTGCCTCTGTTGGCTTTGCCGCAGCGTGTATATATGCATGGCATAATGTGTCAAGCGAAGCGGGGTTTTGAGCGGCGGGTATTTGAATAGGCGTTAAATATTTGTATTGTATCATGTTACACTACCAAAAAATGTAAGGATTACTACTTATTACCAGCGTTAAAGTCAAAATATTACGTTAATTCAGACAGTAGTTTGGCGGCACACTTCCGCAAAATCGTTAATTATAAGTCTTGCCACAGTCTCTATCAGATCGGGCAAAATGTTAAAAATGTACGTCACAAGGAAAGCGAGGAGGTTTAAACGGCGGGGTCGGTTCTAAGCCTGTCCACGGCACAAAATTCAGCGCTATGCTGGCGTGTGAGAGTATCACCGTCAGACACAATAGGGCGGGTTTATTTATTATCATTTTATGACTAAAATCTTACTAAAATGAGCGATTATTCTCGCAGATTTTACTACATCCCTTTAGAGATTTTTTTAAGGGTCGGAACAAATGAAAGTCACATGGTGACAGATCGGGGCTGTAGGCTGGGTGTGGCAGATCTTCCCACCTTTTCCTTGCTAACGCTTCCTGCACAATGTTCGCAACATGTGGACAAGCATTGTCGTGCAACAGAATCACACCACGCGAAAGCATGCCGGGTCGTTTATTCTTGATGGCTGTATGCGGGTTGTCTAGTGTGTCTTTGTAGCAGATGGCATTGATGTTCACGCCAGGCTCTTTAAAGTCTACCAATGGAAGCCCTTCATGGTCAAAAAATGCGGTCAGCATAACCTTACCGGCGGAAATCTGTGACTTGAATTTTTTGGGTTTTGGGGATCCGGGATGTTTCCATTGCATGCTCGCTGATTTGCTGCACGGCTCAAAGTGGTGGCACCACGACTCATCGCCTGTCACTATGCGCAACAGAAATGCATCACCCTCCTCTTCGTAACGCAGCAGGTGGTTCAAACTCCACCCCATGCGTTCTTCCGTATGGTGATCGGTCAGCATCCGTGGGACCCATTGTGAACACACTTTTCGATACTTCAGTTTCTTCCTAACCACCATTTGAACTGTCCCAAGAGACACAGCGAATTCCTCTGCTAGCGAACGTAAGCTCCGACGACGGTCCACCCGTATTGCTGCATCAATCTCGGCGATGGCTTCTTCTGTCGCAACAATATGCACCTGACCTGGCCGCGGAAGATCTTTCGTTAACTGACGTCCTTTTCGAAACATTCGTGCCCAGTATTTCACTGTAGTCTTAGACACACTTTGTCACCATACACTGCTTTCATTCGGCGATGAATGTCGACTGGTCGACATCTTTCGGCTGTTAGGAACTGAATCACCGCTCGCTGATGGACCTTGGACAGATTCCTTATCACACCGGCCATTATTTTAACGGTCTGCAGCACAACCAATGAATACTAGGAGAATGAACACTTACACACTTGTACATTAGTATGTGCTTATTACGTCAGATGTTACGTCATCATGCTCCTCCTACGAATGTCCACTAGGCGCAGCACGGTCGGGTTTCATTTGAACATGCCTCGTGTATGTATATATATATATATATATATATATATATATATATATATATATATATATATATATATATATATATATATATATATATATATATATATTATAATAATAATAATAAATTCTTTAAGCACCAAACACGGCGCATAAGGCAGAAACCAGTGCTCTCCAGGTTGTACGTTGTGACGCCACTCCTCTTAGCTCTTGCACATTGTTTAATCCCAACGTTCTTCCTTCTCTTATTATTGTTCTTCTGAGTGTTTCTTTTGGTCTTCCTTTTTTCCTCTTACCCTCAGGAACCCAAGTGAGTGCCTGCAATGGTATTCTGTTGTTTTGCACAAAAGGTCTGGGTCGATAATCACATGGCCACTCTGCGCGATTTTCTGGTCTGGTATAATAATAAAGACGTGGTTCCGTTCTTAATTGCGTTAGAACAACAAGTTAGTTTTTACGCAAACCTAGGCGTAGACATGTTTAAAGACACCATTTCGGTTCCCGGGGTAACCTTAAAGTACCTCTTTAGCACCCTACCGTCAAATATAGCTTTTTCTTTATGGTCGAAACGGGAGCAAGATTTACATAACACTCTGAGACAAAATATAGTTGGGGGCCGTCGATAATATTTCATAGGTTTCACGAAAAAGACAAAACGTACATTAGAGGCGATCAGACTAAAGGGGTTCAGAGCGTTAAGGGGTATGATGCCAACGCGCTTTATTTGTGGGCGCTAATGCAGAAAATGCCCACTGATTTTCCCATTAGAAGAAAAAAGGAGGATGGCTTCAGGTCCCATAAACTTAATAAATACACCATCCAGAGTCGCGACTGGTTGCACAAAAATAATGTACATTTGAAGACCCAGTTCAATGGTCGTGAAATAGCTTTGAGGCGTAGGCGCATTAGAGTCGATGGCTGGGACAAAGATTCTCGCACAGTCTATCAGTTTCATGGATGTCTTTTCCACGGTCATCCTAACTGTCCACTAACCAGCGGTCGTGATACCAACCCCGTCAATAAGAAACCCTTGCTTAAGTTGTATGAAAATCGCGGGAAATTAGCGGTTACTTGAAGACCGAGTGTGGTGTCAACCTGGTAGAAATGTGGGAATGCGAGTGGCAGCGACTCAAACGAGCTGATCGATCAATCGGTCGTTTTCTGAGCGAGACATTCCCGAGCCTGAAACTATCGTATACCAAGTGTAGATATCCGCTAACGGAACAACAAATTATCGCCGCCGTTAACGACGAGACCTTATTTGGGTTAGTCGAATGTGACATACAAGTACCCGACTCCCTAAAGGACCATTTTTCGGAAATGACTCCGATATTTAAAAACATTAACGTGAGTAGAGACGATATTGGCCCTTTTATGCGCGATTATGTTGAAAAAATGAGCTCTTGACCACCTCTAGACGGACATTGATCGGTAGTTATGTGGGGGGGGGGGGAAATTCTGTTGGCGACGCCTCTGCTTCGCTGGTATCTGTCCAAGGGCTTAGAAGTCGCGCATATATACCAGGTGATCGAGAATACGCCTGCGACTTGCTTTAAACAATTTGGGGATACCGTTTCTGACGCGCGACGACAAGGGGATAGAGACGATATTTACTCAATTACTAGTGAAACTATGAAATTGTTAGGGAACGCGGCTTACGTCAAGACGTTGACCAATAAGGCGAAGCACGTAGGGGTATCGTACACGACCGGGGAGGGGACGTCTAAATTAATAAACTGTCCCCGTTTTAAAAAGATGAGTTTAGTAACGGACGATCTTTTAGAAGTAGAGATGGTTAAAAAGAAAATTAGTTGGGACCTACCTGCGCAGATAGGGTTTTTCGTCTACCAGTACGCAAAACTGCGAATGCTCGAGTTTTATTACGATTGCCTAGATAGGTTTGTAGGCAGAGCCGACTTTCAGTTATGCGAGACTGATACGGATAGTTTATATTTAGCGCAGACGACAACCACCCTAGCAGATGCCGTTAAACCTCACCTGCTAAAAGAATTTTATAAAATCTACGATCGATGGTTCCCCGCCGAAGTGTGTCCCGCTCATCGAGCCGAATTTATTACTAGTGAGTGTAAGCTCGTGTTTGGCTGTCAGAAATGCCAGGATAGGAAATTATTTGATAAGCGAACTCCTGATCTTTTCAAATTAGAATACGAGGGGGCTGGGATGGTATCTCTATGTAGCAAAACCTACCACTGTTTCGGGAGTTATGACAAGGCTACCACTAAAGGGCTCAGTAAACAACACAACACACTAGATAAACACACTTTTTGGATGTCCTCAACACGCAACAAGCGCAGGGCGAAAAAAATGTAGGTTTCAATTCAGCCATCTACACGTACACCCAACACAGAAATTCTCTGTCCTATTTTTACATAAAAAGACAGGTAAACGACGACAATGTCACCACCTCTCCCCTAGTATTGTATGTATGTTGTATATTTGTTGTTGTTGTTGTTTTGATGGGTTGATGGGTGTAGATCGGCATTTAACATCTGATCGTTATTGCCTCTTTACGTTCCATCTTGGTCTACCCTGTTCAACCTGAAAGTTGGTTATAATTGGGGTATTTAGTGTCATTTTATTTACTAATTTGCATTCAATTTAATTAACTATTGTCTTTTGCAGTTGCTGATTTTTGTTTATATTAGTATTTGTCAATTTTATTTATTTATTTGTATTGTTTATAGATATCTATTGTCCTTTACGCTTGGTTTTAATTTGTATTAGTATTTATTCGTTTTGAGTTGTTGCCCTTTTTTTTTCCTTGTTGTCTTTCCTTGTCCTATGAGTAGTTAGGTTTTTGTTAATGCTTTGTTAGTTCTTGCTGCTTAATTTCTATTTAGTTGGATGGTTTTCCTGAGTTACTAATCTTATATGTTTTCCTTTGTTTTATGTATATATCTTTTAAGTATTGATTGGGCATCTCTTGGGGCATCTATACTTAAAACCTTATCACCTGTTAAGTCTATATTGTGATTTCTATAGTAAGTTTTTAATTCAAGCCTTTGTTGTTCATATTTTTTACAGTGGATCAGGTAGTGGTCTATGTCATTCTCTTCCTGACATTCTTGGCAGTGTGGTTCTTCTATCATAAAGTATGCTGCACCGAGACGGAGACGCCACAATTTTTTGTTTGATGGTATCTTTAATTCTTCTCTAACCTGGCACATCCTTGTTGGTTCTTTCAGCAGTTTGAACGCGTGTCTGCCTTTTCTACTTTTCTTCCATGTTGTCTTCCATTCCTCGTTTATAGTTATCTTCACTTGGCTCTTGATCTCAGACCTTCCTAGTCCTGCTTTTATATTGTTTTTACTTGTTCTTCCATTCTTGGCGTTCTGGTCTGCCAACTCGTTGCCAGCAATACCTATGTGTGCTGGAACCCACACTAGCCTCACACTACATCCTCTGTGTCCTAGTGATGTGTTAATTGCTAGAATTTCTTCCTTTATTTCTGGCCGGCTACATTTACCTGGGTGTTCTAGTGCTTGTAGTGATGCTAGTGAGTCTGTAAATATCGTAACAGCTTTTGGTGGGTTATCTTCTATTATTTCTAAACTTTTAAGAATTGCTACCATCTCTGCGGTAAAAATTGAAGCCCCTTCTGTTACACTGTAGCTCTTTTTTATTCCCCATTTTGGTATTACAACTCCGGCACCTAGTTGGCCACTATCACCCTTGGATCCATCAGTGTATACGTCCAGACTTTGTTTAGTTAGTTGATCTATGAACTCTCTACTTATCATTTTGGCTTCCTTATCTTCTATGTTTTGTTTGATCTTTTCTGTAAGTGAGTAGTCTATGATTGGTGTTTTTAGTTCCCAGTTCCCAGGGTGGTATTTTGCTTCTGTATTTATTACTATTTTCAATTGTGTTTGATAGTTCTTTGAACTGCATTAGGTCTTCTATCGTTCTCCACCCTGTTGGATATCTATCTTTATTTAAGGGGACGTCCCATACACTTGGTTGGTTTTTGACAAATGCTTTATGTGCTGGGTGGGTCACTTCTTGTGTTACTTTACTCCAATAATTTATTCTCAGTTCTTTCCGTCTTAGATCAAGGGGAGGTATGCCAAGAGCTACTTCTAGCGCTTCTACTGGTGTCGATATAAATGCACCTGTAATGGTTCTCATGGCTGCATTTTGAATCCTGTCCAGTTTTGCTTTGTTAGAAGCTGCAGTTGAGTCATAGACTATGCTGGCATAATCCAGTTTCCCCCTGATGAAAGACTTGTAGAACATAAGCATTATTTTATTGCTGGCCCCCCATCCATTACCTTTGACAATCCTTAGTATATTTAGGGGTCCCCTACAGCTTTCTACCAAATTGTCTATATGTTTATTATAATTTAGTTGTTTATCTAAAGTTACGCCCAGAAATCTTGTTATTGAGGAGGTACATATTTTCTGTCCTTTAATGGTTATATTAACTCCGCCAATGCCGGTCCCAAGCCCGGATGAAAAAGGAGGAGGGCGGCCTGCATGGAGGCCGTAAGGAGGCAGCCCCTCCACCATGCAAAGGCACAACAGGCCAATCACCTGTTTGCTTTAAACCACGATTACGAGTAACAAAAGAGAGAAAACCGGACTGATTCTAAAGGCGACGAACTGGAACGGACTACGGACTACGACTTATGGAACATGGAACACAAGAAGTATAAATGGGAAGGAAGAGGAGCTGGTGGAAGAGATGAGGAAAGCAAAACTAGAAATCCTGGCTATTACGGAAACAAAGAAAAAAGGACAAGGAGTCATGGATCTCGATGGCAATTTGCTGCTCTACAGTGGTGTACCCATATCCGAAAGAGCTAAAGGGGGTGTGGGTTGCATTGTGGCCCAAAATCAAAAAGATAGTATCAAGGGGTGGAACTTTGTCTCAGAGCGCATTATGGTTGTGAAACTCAAAGAAGGAGAAACCATAGTCAACCTGGTCATAGTGTATGGGCCAAATGAGGATGAGAGAGCAGAGGTCAAGGAGGAATTCTTCGAGCTGCTTCAAAGGACAGTGGATGACTGCCTAGATGAAGTTATCATGCTCGGAGATTTTAATGCCAGAGTTGGAAATGACCATGCTAGATGGAGTGGAGTTATCGGAAGATATGGAGAAGATACTCTCAATGACAATGGAAAGCGACTCCTCAGATTCTGCAGTGAGCAGAATCTGATCATTACAAACACAAAGTTCCCCCATAAGCGCATACATGCATACACTAGATGTGAACCAACAAAGAATGAGAAGTCAGTGATCGACTATGCCATTGTTCGGAGAAGCTCATTCAAATATGTCCGAGATGCAAGAGTCTGGAGGGGGCCAGAGATTGGAAGTGATCACTACCTGCTAACAATCAAACGAACAACTGAAAGAGTTGCTCAGCCTAGGAACTGCTCAACATCACGCAAGAAACCAAGTAAACGAGCAGGAGAAATGAGCATTAGGACCTACAAGCTGAGAGAGCCAGAAATTAAGACCATATATCAGGGGCTTATTGCTGCAGTGGTGAGCAACACAGAAGAACAACCTGATGACTTGGAAACCCTCTGGATTAAATTCAAGGATATCATAAAGACAGCTGCTGCAGAAGCATGTGGTGAAGTCCGACTTGGGAACCAGAGAAAGAGGACACCTTGGTGGACAGAGGAAGTCAAAGAGAAAATAAGAGAGAAGAAAATGGCATGGAAACAATACTTAGGAGCTAAAAACACAACAGGACAAATGGAAAAATATAGAGAATATGTGACACTCAGAACAGAAGTAAAGAACAAAGTGCTAGCAGCAAAACAGAAGTCCTGGGAAGAATTTGGAGAAAAGCTAGAAAAAGATGCACAAAAAAACCAGAAATTGTTCTATAAGACCCTAAAGAACATGAGGAAGGAAAAACAATGCCCTCTCAAATTTATAAAGGACAAGCAAGGCAAATTGCTTACTGCCCTGAAGGAAGTAATGGAAAGATGGAAAGAATATTTCTCAGAACTCCTTGATGGTGAGCAAGGTCAAACATCAGAAATGATAACCACTAGCACAGAAGAGGAAACCAATGGTGATGAAGATGACATAAAGATGGAAGAACTGAAGGCAGCACTGGAGAAAATCAAGATGGACAAAGCAGCAGGGCATGATGGTATAACACCAGAAATGGTTAAGTACATGGGAGCATCAGGCGACCTGTTACTCCTAAGGGTCCTACAGGCAGCATGGTGCAACAAGACCATACCAAAGGATTGGGAGATCGCCATCATAACACCAATTTTCAAAAAGGGTGACAATCGACAGTGTGGAAACCATAGAGGCATATCCCTTCTCAGTGTCCCTGGAAAAATCTACTCTAGAATCCTAGAGCAGAGACTCCGACGCCTAGCTGAGCCACAATTGGATGAGGTCCAGTGCGGATTCCGAGCAAACCGAAGTACTCAAGACCTAATCTTCACACTCAGACAGCTGAGTGAAAAGGCCCTTGAGTATAAGAGAGAGATCCATCTTTGTTTCATAGATCTGGAAAAGGCGTTTGACAGGGTCCCTTGGAGCAAACTTTGGGACTGTTTGGCAAGGAAGAATATTCCAGCACCTCTGATTCATGCTATACAGAGCAAGGAAGAATATTCCAGCACCTCTGATTCATGCTATACAGAGCTTCTACAAGTCTTGCAGAAATTATGTGAGGACAGCAAACCATAAGTCAGAAGAGTTCAGGACCACCACTGGTGTAAGACAAGGTGATATCCTATCACCTTACCTCTTCATACTCCTTATGGACGATGTCATCAAGGCATGTAAGGAGAGAACAAGAAAGTATTCAGTGGGGTACTGGAAGATGAGACAGGTCTATATTTCAGAGCTGGCATTTGCTGATGATGTTGCCCTGATTGCTAAATCAGAGGCACATCTCCAATCCAACCTGCAAGTCTGGAAGGAAGAGCTGGAGAAGAGAGGGATGGTCATAAGCAGCTCTAAAACAAAATCCAGGGTGATATCACGAGAAGAAAGAAGACATCAGATTAAGCTGGGAGAACAGGTCCTGGAGCAGGTCGACCACTTTAAATACCTCGGAGCTATTATAGACCGAAAGGGAGGCATCAAAGAAGAGTTGGCCACTCGAAAAGCAGCAGCTGGGAGACTTTTTCAGGCCAAAAATCGAGGATTCCTCAGCAAGAGAGAGGTTGGTAAGAAAACGAAGATGGCTGTATACCGCTCCACCTATGTCCCAGTCTTGACATATGGATGCGAGTCATGGGCAATGACTACAACCCATAAAAGCCAGATCCAAACCTCAGAAATGAGGTATCTGAGGAAGGTGGTTGAAGTAACAAGAAGAGACATGGTACGCAACCAGACGATACGCCAAGGCCTAAAATGCCACCCCCTACAGACCCAAGTAGAACAGTCCCAACTAAGATGGTTTGGCCATGTCTGCAGAATGGGAGAAGATCGGCTACCACGACAAGCATGGGAAACAAAGAGCCAAGGATCCAGACCCCGAGGACGACCCAGAGTCCACTTGGAGGACAACATTAGACAATCTTTGAAGGACCGAGGACTAGAATGGAACCAGGCCAGGAGGAAGACAGCCGATAGAATAGTCTGGCGCTCTCTCTTCCAAACCTCTACACCTCACGGTAGAAGGGGAACGACTAAGTAAGTAAGTAAGTAATGGTTATATTGATTTTGTTATTTTTTTTTTATATATGTATATATGTATGTATATATACTGCTCAAAAAAAGTTAAAGGCCACTTTCAATTTTTAGGTCATTTCAACTAAGCTGTTTTTTTAAAAACCTGAACACTCAGTCAAAAAAGTTTTGCTGCATTTTGTTGCATGCTTAAACAATGTTTGTTAATCTGACAATGAATCAAATCTGTGTTACGTGTGTGTACCTCAAAGGTCAATCAAATGCACGTGGTGGAAAGGGAAATAATGCATGTTTGAAAATGCTTCCTATGGCAAAGCCTGTTGATAATATTGCTTAAATTTGCTTTTCACGTGCAAGTCGTGACTATAGTGAACACATTTCACCCACTTTTCGGAAGGAACGGGCAATGGGTATGTTTGTAACATTTACCATTTTAGCCATGGGTCAGCTCATTGCCGTCTTGAGGTAGACCTTGGACGTCCTGACCTGCGTTGTTCTGCGACACTGCCGGTTGCATTATAACGATCACGCAGAGTTTGTATGACAGAGTGGGCAACTCCTAATCTCCTAGCAACTTCTCGCAGCCCTACATCATCCTGCAGCCATGCCATCGCTCTCCATTTGTCAACATTGGTCATGCGTCTTAGCTGAGCCATGGCTAAAATGGTAAATGTTACAAACATACCCATTGCCCATTCCTTCCGAAAAGTGGGTGAAATGTGTTCACTATAATCACGACTTGCACGTGGAAAGCAAATTTAAGCAATGTTATCAACAGGCTTTGCCATAGGAAGCATTTTCAAACATGCATTATTTCCCTTTCCACCACGTACATTTGATTGACCTTTCAGGTACACACACGTAACACAGATTTGATTTATTGTCAGATTAACAAACATTGTTTAAGCATGCAAAAAAATGCAGCAAAATTTTTTTGACTGAGTGTTCAGGTTTTTTTAAACAACAGCATAGTTGAAATGACCTAAAAATTGAAAGTGGCCTTTAACTTTTTTTGAGCAGTATATATATGTGTGTGTGTGTGTGTGTGTGTGTGTGTGTGTGTGTGTGTGTGTGTGTGTGTGTGAGAGTGTGTGTGTGTGTGTGTGTGTGTGTGTGTGTGTGTGTGTGTGTGTGTGTGTGTGTGTGTGTGTGTGTGTGTGTGTGTGTGTGTGTGTGCTGTATTTATGTTGTAACACCTGAATAAAGAAACATAACAACACACTGTTACGTCATACAACAACACTTAAAATACCATCACAATACAATCTACTTATCTCCCCACGCCCGCCATTATTGATCTAATATTTTTTCTTATATAAAAGTCACGCGCATCCTCCGTTATCGATCGGTATATTTTACTATATAAAAGTCAAGCGCATCCTCTGGAATAATAATCGTTTTGCGCCTACTATTCTACTCTGGCTTCCTAGCTCAATAGTCTATGGTTCAATCCCCAGTTGGGATTAGTTAAACCGCAAACGGCTCCGACCCAGGCTCATGAATTGGGTACGAGAGCAACGTCTGGGAAGGTTAAGGCGGCCGGCGGGATGCTGACCACATCACCCCTAGTGTGCCGATGGTCAAGACAATATGGGCCTTACACCATATTCCCAATACGCCTCAATGGGCGTGTAACGGGATCCCTTATAATGGAATTATTGTACGTGCTGTAATGTTTGGGTGATATCGCTTAATACAAAAGCATTTATTTTGTTTTGGTTCTTCTTAATAAAGAGTGCATTATGAATGAGGATAGCGAGACATTTCGCCATAATTGGTAAGTCTCCAGTCGAGTCAAGTCGCTAATGATTAAATCGCAATTCGTCTCGTATCGAGTCGCAATGGTGACTTAAGTCTGACTCGAGTCCGAATCGATTAAATCGGTCATGCTACCACCCTTCTCCTCTCACACAGCCGACAGGTTCGGAGTAAGGTATAGATGTTCTACAATTTGTTTGTACTCCCCACATGGGCACATACATGCTCTGTCCGATTTTCAATTTGTTGTAAGATGATATCTGAGTCAGCTATAGTCGTTCTTAGTATGAAAATTATCACTTGTTCTCTTCTTGGTAATGTATAGTATGGTTCCACGGTATCGGAGTATGTGTGTTCCTTAAGTTATTTTTCTCTATTGCTATTTAGGATTATTGCTTTTATCTCATCATATGTAGCATGTCTTCTATTTGGATTTTACTTTTTCCTTCTTTGGCATTTTTTTTATGTTTTGTTTTTTAAACTTGATGATGAGAAATATCCCGTTCAACCTCTGATGGGTTATAATTAGGATATATATATATACGAGGGACGGTCAAAAAGTAATGACTCGTAATATTTAATTTCATTCAATAGGCAAGAAAACAGATAAAATTCACATTGAAATGTAGCCCCAAGTCTGAACTTCAAAAATTTATTTCTCAATGTAGTCTCCGTTATTTGTTACAGTTTTTGTCCATCTTCTCACAAGGGCATGTATCCCTGCACGGTAAAAATTTGTGTCCTTTTTCCTGAACCACTGGCGTACGGCGCGTTCAAGGGTCTCGGTGTCCTCAAAGTGATGTCCGCGAAGATCTTCTTTCAGTGGTCCAAACAGATGGAAGTCAGAGGGTGCAAGATCGGGACTTTAAGGGGGATGTGGTAATAATGTCCAGCCAAATTCTGCAATCGCATCAATGGTGCGTTTAGCGGTGTTTGGCGTGGCATTATCGTGCAACAGTAGTGCAGTTCTCTGATCTTTTAATGGGTAAAGTCGCCGAAGACGACCTCTAAGCTTCTTCAAAGTTTCAATGTAACGGTCTGCATTCACCGTGTTTCCCTGTTCCAAGAAGTCGAGAAGAATCACACCCTTTATCATCCCAAAACACGGAGGCCATAACTTTCCCTACAGATTTTGAACTTCTTTCTTGTCGGCGATGTTGTGTGATGCCATTCCATTGACTGCCTCTTGGATTCTGGTTAAAAAAAATGAACCCAAATCTCATCACCTGTCACAATATTCGATAAAAACTCTTCTCCTTCAGTTTCGTAACGGTGCAGGAGGTTGATGACTATGGTTTTCCTTGTTTCTTTATGTCTGTCTGTCAACATTCTATGACATAACGTTGTTTTAACCGAACGTCTTTGGCAGCCATTTTTAAACTGTTACAGTGGTGCCACCTGTTACTGAAACAGGTTGGTAATGATATACAATGCAGAAGAGTGTTTGAGGAATCATGATAAATTTACAAATTGCACACCTATGCAGTATTTACATACATAAAAAATAGGAGGCATTACTTTTTGACCTTCCCTCGTATATATATATATATATATATATATATATATATATATATATATATATATATATATATATATATATATATATATATATATATATGTATATATATATGTATATATATATATATATATATATACACATATATATATATATACATATATATATACATATATATATATATATATATATATATATATATATATATATATATATATATATATATATATATATATATATATATATATAGATATATATAGATATATATAGATATATATAGATATATATAGATATATATATATATATAGTTTTCAATTCCAAATAATATGAACAACTGCCGATATGGGAAAGTGGCATCACAACTATCACATGTCGTCCAATCATTGTAAATAGGGCTAATCAAATTATTAATTTTGCATGCATGTAAAGAATAAATAAATAAACAAACAAACAAAAAATGCCAAACCAAAAAAAGAGGGAAAAGAAAACAAAAATACTAAACAGGAGGAGGGGTATAACGCCCTTGTGTGTCTAGTTAGATGTTTAATTGACTTTCATTTGTTATATGCCATATGTATTATGACCATATAGCCGCATTAAGAATAATAGTTGAACAAAGTCTGGAATGGAATTCACCACTATACATCAGATTCGTGGACTATGAAAAAGCATTTGACAGTGTAGACAGAGAATCGCTTTGGAAATTGATGAGGCATTATGGAGTTCCCATGAAGATCATTAACTTAATAAAGAAGACCTATGAAGACATGACATGCAGAGTTCTTCATGAAATACAACTTACAGAACCATTTAGGATTAGAACGGGAGTGAGACAGGGATGCCTCTTGTCTCCATTTATCTTCTTACTAACAATAGATTGGGTTACGAAAACATCGACATCACATAACAGAAATGGAATCCAGTGGAATCTGACTAAACAGCCTGATGATCTGGATTTTGCAGATGACTTGGCTCTTCTGTCCCATAACCATAATCAGATGCAAGAGAAAATGAAAATTCTCGATGAGAGGTCACAAGAAGTGGGCCGGAAAATACACAGGGAAAAGACAAAGATTATGAGAATAAATGTAAGAAATGATAACAAGGTTGAAATTGAAGAAACACCACTAAACGATGTAGAATCGTATACATATCTTGGAAGTAATATAAACAAAGTTGGAGGGACAGACAGTGATATCAAAATAAGAATACAAAAAGCAAGAGGAGCTTTCATTGCATTGGGAAACATATGGAGAACAAGAGAAATCAAGCCCAACACGAAAATAAGAATCTTCAACTCAAATGTGAAGTCAGTCCTATTGTATGGCTCTGAGACACGGAGAACAACAAAAACAACAACCAAAAAGCTACAGACTTTTATAAACGGGTGCTTGCGTAGAATTGAAGGACTGAAATGGTATGACAAAGTCACAAATGTGGAATTGGTGACAAGAACCTGACAAGTGCCAGTGGAACAAGAGAAGAAGACACTGGCGATGGATAGGACACACATTGTGGAAACCTGTTGATAGCATTACAAGGCAGTCCTTGTTCGGGAATCCACAGGGAAAGAGAGGCAGAGGTAGACCCAAAAACACGTGCAGAAGAGAACTGGATACAGAGGTGAAAATGATGAAGAAAACATGGAAAGAACTTGAGCAGATGGCACAGGTCAGGAAGACTTGGCATGTGTTTGTTGAAGGCCTATGCTCCTTGGGGATCTAAGGGGTATTGATTGATCGATATGTATTATAAGAACATCATCAGACCTTCACCTTCTCAATTGCTATATATTACGTTTACTTCTTGTTAAATACTGTTTGACTATATTATGCAGTTCCCTAGGTCTGTCTATTCTTAACACCTCTTCCACATTTATAAATTTGAAGCCTGCAAAAAACCTAAAATTGGGATTCCCGTTTGTTCATACCTCTTACATTTTAACAAGAAATGTTCTATATTATTGTCTTGAGGACATTCAGCACAGTAAATCCAAATTATAACCCGTCAGAGGTTGAACACAATATTTTTCATCATTAAATAAAATAAAAAAATAAGGTACTTCTATTCTGAAATAACAAGTCCGATTCGCAGTTTCGGATTTTGCAGCAACAATCGTGTAAGGAAAGAGTTCTTCTCTGTGCACGAAATGAAAGTACGGAATCTTGCTCACTTAATCTGCTGCATTTTTTTAAGCTACCCTGTTTTCTGACGGCGCTTACGCGACACCAAGAAGCTTTTAAATCAGACTATAAACTAGGAAATGGTATGTATTTTATGCTATTTTTGTTGGAGGTTGTTGGTTTATATTACGTTCTGCGTAAATTAGCGTCTGTAATTGTCTGGCGGCAGTGTCTGAATGGCGTTAAAATCTCAATTTGAATAGCCTAGGCCTATTGACAAGAGAGCGTGCTGCCACAACACTTGCCATAATTGCTTGAGACAGAGTAGCCTAAAGAAAGACAACAATACTCAGAAACTGTAATACATCTTCGCCATAACAAAATTGAACACAAGACACAATAGACCTTCGGTTTTGTGCTTGAGTTTGGATAATTTTTCACTAGCTGCTATTTATTTAGCATTTTGTTATCGTTGGTTCGGTAGGCTAGTTTGGAAAGATAGTGGAACAAGGTCCGCCATTTTCCCGAACGTTATTAAATCGGACCCGTAACCGTGTCGCTGCGCTACATTGTAAAATGCTGCCAAGAAATGAAAATGCAGACCCCCCCCCCCCCCCCCAACCGCTCAGTACCAGAACCCTAACCAGCACCCCCACCCCACACCACCTTCCCCCAACAGTGCCTTCAAAAATTGCCTCAAACTATAGGCCTAGGCCTACTGGCCGAAGGGAAGCTTAGTGAACTGGAGGCTGCCATATTTGTCTATTTTTGGCAAGTGGCTATGATTACAAACAATGTATGTAATTACGGCATTTACACGGTTAGGCCTATGTACGAGATGATATATTTTATATAAGATTGCAGCGTTGGAAAAAGAAGCCTCTAAACTGTTCGGGTCAGCGTTAATAATGGGTATTTTACATTGTGTCGAAGCGATACGGTTACGTTTCAACAACGTTCTGGCAAAATGGTGGACCTTGTTCCACTATCCTTTCTATTTACTGGCCTACCTTTGCTTTTACATATGTCATCTCTCACATGTAACCATAGAAACGCTGCAATTACGTACATTGTGCGTAATCATAGCCACTTGCCCAAAATAAACCATAATGTCAGGCTCCAGTTCATTGTCCTTCCCATCGGCCGTTATTTCCATATGATTTTACTGGTACTACATTCTTAATAGACTACACACTGTATGTGTGAATTAAATGCATAAAATTGTGCAGAGTACAAGTATGGATTAGTAGACAGTCTGCCATGTTGCCTGAGGGGCTTGCGATCGGTGTGCCATAACACTTTGATTCATTACAAAATAGCCTCTATAAACTTACTTACTTACTTAGTCGTTCCCCTTCTACCGTGAGGTGTAGAGGTTTGGAAGAGAGAGCGCCAGACCATTCTATCAGCTGTCTTCTTCCTGGCCTGGTTCCATTCTAGTCCTCGGTCCTTCAAGATTGTCTAATGTTGTCCTCCCAGCGGACTCTGGGTCGTCCTGGAGGTCTGGATCCCTGGCTCTTTGTTTCCCATGCTTGTCGTGGTAGCCGATCTTCTCCCATTCTGCAGACATGGCCAAACCATCTTAGTTGGGACTGTTCTATTTGGGTCTGCAGCGGATGGGATTTTAGGCCTTGACGGATCGTCTGGTTGCGGACCATGTCTCTTCTTGTTACTTCAACCACTTTCCTCAGATACCTCATTTCTGAGGTTTGGATCTGGCTTTTGTGGGTTGTAGTCATTGCCCACGACTCGCATCCATATGTCAAGACTGGGACATAGGTGGAGCGGTATACAGCCATCTTCGTTTTCTTACCAACTTCTTTCTTACTGAGGAATCCACGATTTATGGCCTGAAAAAAGTCTCCCAGCCGCTGCTTTCCGAGTGGCCAACTCTTCTTTGATGCCTCCCTTTCGGTCTATAATAGCTCCGAGATATTTAAAGTGGTCGACCTGCTCCAGGACCTGTTCTCCCAACTTAATCTGATGTTTTCTTTCTTCTCGTGATATCACCATGGATTTTGTTTTAGAGCTGCTTATGACCATCCCTCTCTTCTCCAGCTCTTCCTTCCAGACTTGCAGGTTGGATTGGAGATGTGCCTCTGATTTAGCAATCAGGGCAACATCATCAGCAAATGCCAGCTCCGAAATATAGACCTGTCTCATCTTCCAGTACCCCACTGAATACTTTCTTGTTCTCTCCTTACATGCCTTGATGACATCGTCCATAAGGAGTATGAAGAGGTAAGGTGATAGGATATCACCTTGCCTTACACCAGTGGTGGTCCTGAACTCTTCTGACTTATGGTTTGCTGTCCTCACATAATTTCTGCAAGACTTGTAGAAGCTCTGTATAGCATGAATCAGAGGTGCTGGAATATTCTTCCTTGCCAAACAGTCCCAAAGTTTGCTCCAGGGGACCCTGTCAAACGCCTTTTTCCAGATCTATGAAACAAAGATGGATCTCACTCTTATACTCAAGGACCTTTTCACTCAGCTGTCTGAGTGTGAAGATTAGGTCTTGAGTACTTCGGTTTGCTCGGAATCCGCACTGGACCTCATCCAATTGTGGCTCAGCTAGGCGTCGGAGTCTCTGCTCTAGGATTCTAGAGTAGATTTTACCAGGGACACTGAGAAGGGATATGCCTCTATGGTTTCCACATTGTCGATTGTCACCCTTTTTGAAAATTGGTGTTATGATGGCAATCTCCCAATCCTTTGGTATGGTCTTGTTGCACCATGCTGCCTGTAGGATCTTTAAGAGTAATAGGTCGCCTGATGCTCCCATGTACTTAACCATTTCTGGTGTTATACCATCATGCCCTGCTGCTTTGCCCATCTTGATTTTCTCTAGTGCTGCCCTCAGTTCTTCCATCTTTATGTCATCTTCACCATCATTGGTTTCCTCTTCTGTGTTAGTGGTTATCATTTCTGATGCTTCATCATGCTCACCATCCAGGAGTTCTGAGAAATATTCTTTCCATCTTTCCATTACTTCCTTCGGGGCAGTAAGCAATTTGCCTTGCTTGTCCTTTATAAATTTGAGAGGGCATTGTTTTTCTTTCCTCATGTTCTTTAGGGTCTTATAGAACAATTTCTGGTTTTCTTGTGCATCTTTTTCTAGCTTTTCTCCAAATTCTTCCCAGGACTTCTGTTTTGCTGCTAGCACTTTGTTCTTTGCTTCTGTTCTGAGTGTCACATATTCTCTATATTTTTCCATTTGTCCTGTTGTGTTTTTAGCTCCTAAGTATTGTTTCCATGCCATTTTCTTCTCTCTTATTTTCTCTTTGACTTCCTCTGTCCACCAAGGTGTCCTCTTTCTCTGGTTTCCAAGTCATCAGGTCGTTCTTCTGTGTTGCTCACTGCTGTAGCAATAAGCCCCTGATATCTGGTCTTAATTTCTGGCTCTCTCAGCTTGTAGGTCCTAATGCTCATTTCTCCTGCTCGTTTACTTGGTTTCTTGCGTGATGTTGGGCAGTTCCTAGGCTGAGCAACTCTTTCAGTTGTTCGTTTGATTGTTAGCAGGTAGTGATCACTTCCAATCTCTGGCCCCCTCCAGACTCTTGCATCTCGGACATATCTGAATGAGCTTCTCCGAACAATGGCGTAGTCGATCACTGACTTCTCATTCTTGGTTGGTTCACATCTAGTGTATGCATGTATGCGCTTATGGGGGAACTTTGTGTTTGTAATGATCAGATTCTGCTCACTGCAGAATCTAAGGAGTCGCTTTCCATTGTCATTGAGAGTATCTTCTCCATATCTTCCGATAACTCCACCCCATCTAGCATGGTCATTTCCAACTCTGGCATTAAAATCTCCAAGCATAATAACTTCATCTAGGCAGTCATCCACTGTCCTTTGAAGCAGCTCGAAGAATTCCTCCTTGACCTCTGCTCTCTCATCCTCATTTGGCCCATACACTATGACCAGGTTGACTATGGTTTCTCCTTCTTTTAGTTTTACAACCATAATGCGCTCCGAGACAAAGTTCCATCCCTTGATACTATCTTTTTGATTTTGGGCCACAATGCAACCCACGCCCCCTTTAGCTCTTTCAGATATGGGTACACCACTGTAGAGCAACGTGTTGCCATCGAGATCCATGACTCCTTGTCCTTTTTTCTTCGTTTCCGTTATAGCCAGGATTTCTAGTTTTGCTTTCCTCATCTCTTCCACCAGCTCCTCTTCCTTCCCATTTATACTTCTTGTGTTCCAAGTTCCATAAGTCGTAGTCCGTAGTCCGTTCCAGTTTGTCGCCTTTAGAATCAGTCCGGTTTTCTCTCTTGTAGTTCGCGTAATCATGATTTAAAGCAAACAGGTGATTGGCCTGTTGTGCCTTTGCATGGTGGAGGGGCTGCCTCCTTACGGCCTCCATGCAGGCCGCCCTCCTCCTTTTTCATCCGGGCTTGGGACCGGCATTGGCGGAGTTCTCTATAAACACCAACCATAACTAAAACCCATCACCTCACCTTTTTTCAAGCTTAAAATCCGAGCAGAAACTCCTTAGGGTATTTTTTGTGTGCAATGGAAGAAGTTTGAAAGAGTTTGGGTTACGGGGTTAATATCAGCGATAGAGTGAGCCTGTTTTTGTAATTGTTCTAAAAACACACCACATGCAAACTAACAGTAAACGTCATTGCATTCAAATAATATTTGTACATACACACACACATGCAGACAAAACTCCCTAAATATCGATCGGTGACCCATATCCTCAACCTACCAATACATTCGAACTGTTGCTTGCGCTGATTAAAAATAGCAGGTACAGCTATCTTTAACCTATTCCCAGCCCTGTTTCAAGCTTAGTTAAAAAATAATACACGGCTGTTTGTACCCTATACCAGAGCGCTCTTTTAGTTTCGGTGACCGGAATTCTGACACCGGGTAATAAATCTTCCTGTGCACCGTAAATGCCTACTGCTAGTTTCAGCGGGGAAAATCAGCTGATGTGTGTGTAAAATCGTTAATATATAAATCATTACACACTTTTTCTGAATAAACACAGTGCTAAAATTCTTTTGTGTACTATAACTTTGTTCTATTTTTGATTGCATTTTAATTTGTTTGAAATTATGTTTGATGGAGTTACAAACTTTTGAAAACAACATCATCATTTGAGGAAATTCATAACAGAAGTAATCTATTTATTAATGTAATATCTAAAAATCGGCCCATTCTTATGAGTTTATAATTAAATAGACTTCTCGAAGGGAAGCTAAAGATTATTTCCACATACTTTTTTTTGGTTTCATATCTTGAGAATGTGTGGTAGTCAGTGTTGTGAGTTTGGCATTACAAGAACAAGCATATTGTCACCAGATTTTATAACATTTAAATCACTGTAAACGCATTCCTGATACTTGCAAATCTTAAATAATCACAGTACAACAGTTACTTGCTAAGCCACCTTCACAACCACTAACACAAGAGGAAGAAACCCTATTCACATCCATTGTTAGAAAAAAACTAGAAACAGCACAAAATAATATCATAAAATGCAAAACCAGAGAACAGCCTATTGTACTACAAAAACTAATTAAACATAGAAGAGAAACATCAGTCACCAGAACGCCAACAAAACGTAAGCGATCTCAATTTCTCCACACTGTTAGGAAACATATTGCTGGAACATCAACTGACTCGCTAGACCTGCAGCAGGCACATGAACTACAACACTGTTCCGAAACGTCTCGTCAGGAAAGCAGGCATTGAAAGTAGAGTTAGAATAGCCAAAGAATTAGCAATAGCCATGAAGGAAACAGTAAGTCTTACGTGGGCACAGGAGAGAAAACAGAGAAGATTATTGAAACATGTTGGTGTTGACATGGAGCATGAAGAGGCTGAAAGAAAATGGACAAGAGAGATTACGCATGAATGGGTGGATGTGGAAATGAAAGAGTTTGTGGGGGATAATGGACAAAGGCTAGAGACACCATTTGCATGTATCAAAGATTTATGTGTCTTTCTTCATGGGCTTCTTAAAGATTACAAGAGGGCGGGCTTATTAATGTGGTATAAAGGTTCCATTCCAGAAAATGAAGTATGGCTGAAGATTGGGGGTGATCATGGAAAGGGCAGCATCAAAGTTACAATGCAGATAGTAAATTTAGAGAAACCAAATTCTAAATCTAATACCATCCTTTTATCAATGGCTAGAGTCAGAGATACATATGATAAATTAGAAATATTTATGAAGGGCATGAAAGCTCAGATAGAGTCACTAAAAGATTTAGAGTGGGATGGTAAAAAAAGTTGTTTTCTTATTCAGGGATTATGACTTTTTGATGAAAATGTTTGGTTTGTCTGGAGCTCAAGGAAATAGACATCCAGAGAGCATACAACTTGCAAACCAAGAAGTTTGGCCATGTTGATAAGAGATTACAATAGATATATGAAATATTGGAAAGGGAATAAAAGGCATGTGGCACGTTACCATAATTGTTTACAAAACCAATGTTAGAGATTGAAATTGAAAATGTAGCTCCACCTTACCTTCATATTTTATTAGGCATTGTTTTGAAACACCACAGACTTCTAGAACAGGTAGCCGATACAATAGACGCAAAGATATTTGAGAATCCGCAAGAGATACGAGGGAAGGTCAAAAAGTAATGCCTCCTATTTTTTATGTATGTAAATACTGCATTGGTGTGCAATTGGTAAATTTAGCAGGATTCCTCAAACACTCTTCTGCACTGTATAGCATTACCAACCTGTTTCAGTAACAGGTGGCACCACTGTAACAGTTTAAAAATGGCTGCCAAAGACGTTCGGTTAAAACAACGTTATGTCATAGAATTCCTCAATGCTGAAGGCGAGACCCCAATTCGCATCCACGAACGTTTGAAGAATGTTTATGGAGATTCAACAGTGGATGTTAGCACTGTCCGACGTTGGGTACATCGTAGGTCAATGGAATGGCATCACACAACATCGCCGACAGAAAGAAGTTCAAAAGTTCACCATCTGTAGGGAAAGTTATGGCCTCCATGTTTTGGGATGAGAAGGGTGTGATTCTTCTCGACTTCTTGGAACAGGGAAACACGGTGAATGCAGACCGTTACATTGAAACTTTGAAGAAGCTTAGAGGTCGTCTTCGGCGACTTTACCCATTAAAAGATCAGAGAACTGCACTACTGTTGCACGATAATGCCACGCCACACACCGCTAAACGCACCATTGATGCGACTGCAGAATTTGGCTGGACATTATTACCACATCCCCCTTACAGTCCCGATCTTGCACCTTTTGACTTCCATCTGTTTGGACCACTGAAAGAAGATCTTCGCGGACATCACTTTGAGGACACCAAGACCCTTAAACACGCCGTACGCCAGTGGTTTAGGAAAAAGGACACAAATTTTTACCGTGCAGGGATACATGCCCTTGTGAGAAGATGGACAAAAACTGTAACAAATAACGGAGACTACATTGAGAAATAAATTTTTGAAGTTCAGACTTAGGGCTACATTTCAGTGTGATTTTTATATGTTTTCTTGCCTATTGAATGAAATTAAAAATTACGAGGCATTACTTTTTGACCACCCCTCATACATCCAAACATTAGTACTATTAAGAACTTGATTTCACTGAACGAAGCATTTGAGAAAGTACACAACAAAATATCCCACAGTAAACCATTTGGTAAAGAATCAATATCATCAATAACAGCATCAATAGAGACTTATATGTCTTTGTTCAGAAAGCTATTCCCCAGTAAGACAATTCCTAAACAGCACATATTAGAAAAACATTGCGCAGACTGGATCAGAACTCATGGCTTTGGAATGGGCATGCAAGGAGAAGAATTTGTACATTCCACTATTTCCAAAATTGAAAGTCGCGCCAGCGGTATTAAAAATATAACTTCACAATTAAAATTTATAATGGAAACTCATTTCTCATTTGTTACAAATTTCTCCATCTGTGAATGTACAGATTCCTCCTATAAAAAAAAAGGAAGTGTGAATGATAATTGAGCGAAATTTTGGGGCTAGAGCAAATTATGGCAGTTGTTGCGTGAGAGTGACAGAATTAACAGAGTGTGGAAATCATTTAATAGGTGTATGTTTTATTTATTAAATTGAACATTTCGTTTTACTCATAACCATACTCATTTTTACATGACCATCGTGATGTATGATTGAGAGATAATTGCTAACTCTCATGTTTTGGGGACAGTAAATTAATATGAAACAAATATAAAGGTGTGTTATCAGGCACTCGCAGGAAATAAAGAAGTAGAACACCAGACAACAGAAAAACAACAGACATGAGTGGCTTACCCAGGATTTGAACACTGGACCTTCCGTGCGACAACCCCGCCTAGCCATGCAAGTGAATCACACTATCCTCCCTGCCATCTACGCATCATCATAAAATGATGTTTCAATGGCAGGTCATCGGTGCGAACCACAATACATGACACCGGAAGTCCACCATGGGCAGTTCAGCCTATTAATGACGCAATCACTTCTGTTGTTTCTCTATCCTGCAGTATAGGCCAATCCAACAAGACAAGGATCTTAATACTGTGTCCAGTAAATGATAGTAGACTAGAACAGTGAGAACAGGACAGTGGGTAGGTTTGGTATTGTATAAACATTTATTACACATAAGGAAGGAAACCCGAGGCCTGTAAACAGTAAATTAATATGAAACAAATATAAAGGTATGTTATCAGGCACTCGCAGGAAATAAAGAAGTAGAGCACCAGACAACAGAAAAACAATAGACATGAGTGGCTTACCAAGGATTTGAACACTGGACCTTCCGTGCGACAACCCGCTGGGTAAGCCACTCATGTCTGTTGTTTTTCTGTTGTCTGGTGCTCTACTTCTTTATTTCCTGCGAGTGCCTGATAACATACCTTTATATTTGTTTCATATTAATTTACTGTTTACAGGCCTCGGGTTTCCTTCCTTATGTGTAATAAATGTTTATACAATACCAAACCTACCCACTGTCCTGTTCTCACTGTTCTAGTCTACTATCATTTACTGGACATAGTATTAAGATCCTTGTCTTGTTGGATTGGCCTATACTGCAGGATAGAGAAACAACAGAAGTGATTGCGTCATTAATAGGCTGAACTGCCCATGGTGGACTTCCGGTGTCGTGTATTGTGGTTTGCACTGATGACCTGCCATTGAAACATCATTTTATGATGATGCGTAGATGGCAGGGAGGATAGTGTGATTCACTTGCATGGCTAGGCGGGGTTGTTGCACGGAAGGTCCAGTGTTCAAATCCTGGGTAAGCCACTCATGTCTGTTGTTTTTCTGTTGTCTGGTGTTCTACTTCTTTATTTCCTGCAAGTGCCTGATAACATACCTTTATATTTGTTTCATATTAATTTACCGTTTACAGGCCTCGGGTTTCCTTCCTTATGTGTAATAAATGTGTTGGGGACAATTGGGTGTGTTATTTTAAGGTAATAAATGTGGACTTGCAATTTAATGTTTCAATAATTAATGTTTGACGCATGAATCCAAAACAAAACTATGATATCCATTTTGTGCAGGTTTTCTACTTTTGATTTCTGTAATTTGTTATGCATGTTGATTGTGATCGTTTTAGTGTAAATTGCATAAGAAACAAACCATAACAAAATATATAAAAAACGTAAATTTTACACTATTTCAGACTATTAATATTATATCTTCTACTAATTGTGATAAAATGTTTGTTCTTGTTCTAAAATTTACTCTAACATTTCTAGTCTAGCTTAACGCAAAATTAAAGCCGGTATTTATAATAATAAAGTAGCCTAAAAGCATTAATTAAGCCCTATCAAAAGTAAACACTGCCACATTTTTTTCCCTTTAGGAAGTTGACCACGTGACCTCTGTCACGATAGCTATAAATAGCGCGGTCAGGAAAAACTAAAGTGTCGCTCGCAAACAGCCGTGAATAACATCCAACCAGACATTAAACTAAAAACCCAAAGAAAAAAACCAACTCAAAGCAAAATGCCACCATTTATACCTTTTTCTTATCAGTAGACACTTGCTCAACATGGCAGTGTCCTGTCTAGTATTCCCTATTTCAGTCTTGTGCAGCCTTACTATCTACACTAGAGAGTTAGTACACAGATCTGCATTAAGTCCTGGGGGAGGGTAATAGAGAGACTGGGAGGAGCCTAGAAATGAGTGACAGTGTTGTTACATTATATCATTACTGTACGGTCTACTGAACCAATTTAGGCAACAGGTTTTTGTTAATGGAAGTGAAAACGGAATTCTTCAGTGTTACATAGAGCCAATCTTGACATATGGAAGTTAATCATGGGCAATAAAAGAAGCAAGCAGCAAAATCCCTGGAGGCCAGAGATGTGGTTTTATAGAAGGTTATATTTATTATTATAATTATATTTAAATGCAGTTCAGTGATAAGTATCATCCGCATATTGTTTATTAAGCAAAGTGGAGAGATGCTTCTGGTTGAAATGAAAAATGGTGGGACATGTTCTTCGATGTCATCCAAATAAGTCACTCACGTTTTTATATTAGGATTAAGGTTATAGTTTAGGGTTAGGTTTAGGATCCCTAACCCTTACTCCTTATTACTGTGCCTCTGAATTCTTTTTTAAAGCCATTGAACACATGTCCCACTGTTCTTCATTTCAACCTTTGCCCTGTGTAGTCATTAGGGGTCTGAGGATACAGAGAAAGAATAGGACAGTTTAACTGAAGAACGGGAAAGGGGGGTGGGGGGGGGGGGTGAATGTCCAATTTTACTCAAATGTCTATCGATCCGGTGGCCAATTAAGTCACCCATTTAATTTTTACAAATGATCACAATAAAATAATTGTCATGTCTTCTACTGTTTTTGCTTCAAACACCCTCAGACATCAGCTTGAATATACTTCATGCTGACATCTCAGTACAGTTTCTTGGACAGCTGCCGCTGGCAGCCATACTCGCTTTCTTCATATTTCAGGCACTTCTGCAGAAAATGTTGGGCAGTCATTTTATCAGTAGAGGTCAAGTTCATTGTTAGTACCTATCTTTAGCTTATTTTATTGTGAGTGTCCGATTGGCTCAGTAGTTAGAGCAGTTTCTTCTCGCACATTTCCTGAGTTCAGGGATCAAAACCTGGTAATGGTACATTCCAGTCTACCCAGCTGAAAATGGGTACTTGACTCTTGCTCTTGATTTAGACAAGAGAGGCTGGCAACACAGAAGGAAACTGGTCACCCCATCTCTGTCACAAAATACATTTGTTCTTTTTTTCTGGTCTTCACTTCTCAGGCATTATTGCTCTGCCATTCCTTTTACGTGCTAATTCTTCCAGTATTCATTGTTTTCGCTTTCATTTTTCAAGGTTTTCTTAACACATCTTGTCACACCTCTTCTAGTTCTTTTCTCCTTTGTTATCAGCGATGCTTAGTGAAGGAGTGAACTTGCCACATTGACTTTTCGCTTATCACCAGCTCCAGATGGAGTAAGAGTACACTGAGCAACATTCCTATCGCTAACCCAGACTCTTTGTCTGGGAAGATACACAAAACCATGTCTTGATAAGGTGCTAGTTTGCAAACATGACATGCCCAAATACACGCTCGATCTCACTGGGATGTAGGAGGATAACAATTTTGGTAAAGATTAGGACAGATACAGTGAGAGCAGATGAACTGGGGCAGGGAGAATAAAAGCAGCAACAAGAGAAACAGTACTTTACACTGGAAGAGAAGATAGACAGCACAATTAAGGCGTAGCCATTAAGAAAGAGAAAGGTCATTACTGGAATGGAAAACCATTAACAACAGACTGATAAGAACAAGACTGAGAGGGAAATTCACCAACACCACAATATTTCAATGCTTTGCACCAACAAATGACAGTGATGAAGAGGTCAAGGACGAGTTCTATCAACAGCTACAAAAGGAAATGGAAACCACACCTAGATATGATTATTACACCTGTTTATCTGTAACTGTAAAGCTAAAGTTGGAATAATCACAGTGAGTTACGTGTATGTCTGCATCCGTATGACTCATATTGTTATAAATACATAATCAGAAAGAGCTATTAGATTAAGATTTTACTCAATCACCTTCAACTGTGGGCTCAAAAATTACGAGTGAAAATATATTAACTCACAGAAGGGGCAGGAGAATAATAAGTTTTTGACAGCTTAGATGATCTCAGTTGTTATGCTTGCTTTTTTTAAAAATCCTATCATTCTTCTATTTTTATCTCTGCAAAAGTAATCTTGAGCGAAGGTTGATGACCTTTGATGACCTTTGTCCTTAGAGCAGGGGAGACAATACCATCATAATCTCATATAGCTGGACTTAGTATGGTGAAGTCTCTAATACATCACTCTCCTACGGCAGTTTCTGCTATTGGACCGCCTTTACCTTTGAGATTCTGATTGGCAGAGTGGTTAGGGCATTAGCCTCATGTGACAAGAGTACTGCGTTCGAAACCTAGTAGCATTACTTCTGGTTTACTAAGCTGTAAATGTGTAGCTGACACTGCTCATGACCTAGGGCAGGCAAAGGCAGAGAGGAAAGGAACTTGTCACCTTACCTCATAAAACTGGACACATTAAATATAGCAAAGTCTAATACTTCACTCACCTGTGGCAATATCTGTTATGGGATTACCTTTTTTATTTTTAAATAAAGCTTTATTTTAGCTTAAACTCCGCCTATGCCGGTCCCAAGCCCGGATGAAAAAGGAGGAGGGCAGCCTGCATGGAGGCCGTAAGGAGGCAGCCCCTCCACCATGCAAAGGCACAACAGGCCAATCACCTGTTTGCTTTAAATCACGATTACGAGCAATACAAGAAAGAAACCTCTACACCTCACGGTAGAAGGGGAACGACTAAGTAAGTAAGTTTAGCTTACTGGAACAAATTGTTTTTTTTTTTCAGTCTGCTGTGGTGTGTTCGAAGTGTGAAGATTATTACTGGTTTTCTTCTATTTAGCTGGTGGTAGGCATCATTTTTTTTTTATATGGCCTGGTTGCTTTGCCTTCCATCTGTTCCTCTTTCTGCTTGTCATAAGTGTCTTAGCCTCTTCATATGTTGTGCTTGCATTAATTTCATGTAGTTTTCTTCCCTTTTGCCAGTCTGTCAGTCTCTTAATTCCTGAAGATTTTGTGGAGAGATGGAATCCATTGTATCACAACTCTGCAGAGTGGTGCTTTTAGGAAATGTATATGTTTTTTCTCCCTAGTTTTTCTTTCTTCAAATTGCAAAACTCAATTGGAATATAAAGTTTTTTATTTTTGCAGCCTCAGAACAGAATGATGCGACGCCCTCGTTATCCACACATGGGACCCATGGGTCCACCTGGACTTGGCCCCCTCCGCCCACCACGAGGTCCTCCCCTTCACTTAGGCCCACGAGGTCCACCACCCCCACCAGGTTTGGGGATGCCACCTGTGCCTCCAATGGGGCCTCCAATGGGACCTCCAATTCCAGTCCATGGTCCTATGGTCAGCAGTTGCACCAACTCTAATGATCCAACATCCATGGACTCCAGGTTGTTTGTGGGAAACCTCAACACTATTGCTCTCAGCAAGGAGGATATTGAAGCAATATTTTGCCCTTATGGTTTCATTTTGGGAATTTCAATGCATAAAGGTTATGCATTTGTTCAGTTTGCCCATCCTGATGAGGCGAGAAGGGCTGGGGCCAATGAGGACGGAAAAATGTATGCGGGACAAGCAATAGGTATGTAGTGCTCTTAATATTTCTATAAATTGTAGTGTTTGTTTCCACAGGAACTTCAGTAACGGTACCTTCTTCAGACAAGCAGCTGACGCATAATTGTGCAAGAGCTGTTTGGATATTGAAGATGCATTTGGCAGATCAACATGCCACTGCAGATAGCATAATTTTGTCATTTCTTTGGGTGTGATGACAGTGCAATGAAATGTGATGCATCCTTACAAATTCAGTTTTATGTCAGTATTTTGAGATCTAAGAGTTACTGGTATCACAGGAAAGGTTGTTTTATGATGTTTGCATTTGTCAAATATGCGGTAAGAGAATTTCAGTGATGTTTCAAGGGAAGCCACCGCTTTGAAGTACAGTTTGATCACATCTTGCAAGGACTAAAACAGATTTAGCTTTACGTGGTAGGCTGGCCAAAGGGGTAAAATTATAAAAAGCTTTGTAAATTATTCTAATTATTTGCAGGAACTTTTTAATAAATATATTAAAGATTAATAAAATTCAATGTTAGAAACTAAAATATAAAATAAAGCCAAATAATAAACAGAATATACAGATATAAAAATGAAAGGCACTGTGTACATGGTAACAAAGCAAAAGTCACTTTTATGTATTTAGTTTCGAGTTCTTGCTCTGCACATGCTGTCATATTGGTGTTACACTGTTGTGTGTGGGGGGGGGGGGGGGGGGGGGGGGAGAGAAAGAACATTGCAGTATTCTCTGAAGCTTAGGGGAAGTCCCGGGGTGTGTGCATTTTATGTATCATTGTTGTAAACAATTTATAAAGATTTTTTGGTGAGTACTGTTAGGTTTAGTCACAGAGTAGACTATAGACTAAAGCTTTTTATTTTCTTAAATCTTTTCAAAAATAATTACTACAAATTTTATGCGTGTTATTGAACTGAAAAATCACTATTTTTGTTAATTATTGAAGTTTTCTCTTCTTAATTTTATTTCTTATTTAAAATATATATTTTTCATCATATTTTGTGAAATAACTTTTGCTCAACAGCTGAGAAATGAAAAAGGGCTTGCTAGGGCTACCACCTTATTGACTATATGCGGTGTCCTCAGAACCTTACTGCCGCATAAGATGCAATCGAACTGTACATTACAAACACATTTGACATTAGCTTAGCCACTTGTCTTCTTCTATCACCTCGGCACTCCTAATGGAGCATGCAGCCATCATTGTAGTTGTTCTTAGACAGGCTGCACTAACTCATGTGTTCCTTACAGAGCATGGAGTCAACATTGTAGTTGTTCTTATGCTGCGCTAACTTGTGTTCCTTACGGAGCATGGAGTCAAAATTGCAGCATTGTCGTCAAGAAGCCTTCACTAAGCATATGCATGCGCTTACAGCGGTGGTTTAAGTGGCAACAATTTTACATCCATGGAGTTGTCACTTGTGATTTATACTATTTGTTAGCAGAAAAGAAAATTTTGTGGGTGCTGGAAGCTCACATTGAATATTTTTAACCCAAATATTATTTATTTTTGTGTTTTATCGAAAATAGACAAGTTGATAGGTCTCAGTTTGTAGGGAGGTGTGATAGTGGCAACCCAGGTTCTGTGCTTGTGAAGTTGTTCGTTATGTACTGACCCTGTTGTGTGTACGTTCTTGATTAAACCAATGATGATAGTGACCTGTCTTTGTTCTTGTGTACGCTTGTCTGTTACGTTAGTTATTGGGATTGTCTTTCTAATGGGACTGCTGAGTGACACCCAATGACCAGACAACTATGATGACTGCAGTGACTGATCGACTCGTGGCTGACAACAAAATTCCTTTATTGTTGACAATAACATATACACCGTGAGGCTAAGAAACCCATGACCTTTAAATATTTGTAAAACTCGGTTGAAAATGACCCGATTATTATGAAATTTGGTACAAATGGTGAGAAAATGTTTACCTACATTTTGCCTATTTCAGTTGGTGCTCAAAATGTCCGCCGCCAGCTGCAACACATGCGCGAAGTCGGGTGCGCCACTTTCTCACTGACGCATCAATTGTGCGCTGTTCTAGCTCATCCCATGCCTGCTTTATCTGCTCTCTTAGCTCATCCATGTTGCCAATTTTCTTTCGGTAGACATTATCTTGCAAAACGAACCAAATCCCATAGTCCACAGGGTTAAGATCTGGACTATTTGGTGACCAAAAATTTGGTTCGATGAATTCAGGTATCTCCTGAGTGAGCAGCGCAACTGTATCCCTAGCATGATGAGCAGGCGCGCTGTCATGCTGGAAGATGAAGAATTCTGACATTTCCCTCATGTCAGGAAGAAGGCACTTCATCAACAGTTCATTGCGGTAGTAATCGCCATCTATCTTGATACCAGGCTGAACCAAATGAATTCCAGGGATGAGACACCAACATAAACCATTACTGATTTGCTGAACGTTGGTTTTGCTCGCAGCAACCGATTAGCAGATATGTTTCTTTTTCTGGTGACAACTGGTGCATACACCCGATCGCTCTGACTATTGGTAGGCCGAGCAATAGTAAAAAGTTTTTCATCCTTGAAAAATATGAAACTCACTTTATGCTCTAGGAAGCGACGCAAAAGATGTTGGCACTGGGAAAGCCATGACTCTTTGTTGCGTTCAGTCAACTGTGTCGCCCGGTGTTTCTTCAAACATTTTAACTTAAGTTTCTATTTGATGATTCTGCCTACGGATCTTTGAGAAGCGCCTATCTGATGAGCAATTTGACGTTGGGAAAGATGTGTTTGCGGACGTCCTTCTTGACTTTGCACAAGCTCCTTAACAGCATTGATGTTGTCATCGGTGAGCGCAGTGCGTGTTCGGCCTGTGCCTTTACGTTCAACAGTGCCGGTTTGATCTATCTTTTGCAAAAGATATGTCCGTCTGCCTAAAGTCCATCCTTTGTTTGGAAACTCCTTAAGAAGTCGTTTCGCACCATAATTTTTGTTTTGTCGAAGAAATTTGATTGCCATTTTTTCTTCTTCAGAGAATGCCATTTTGCAGCAGAGTAATTACAGTTGTATGCAGCGCCACCTGCAAGGCGTAAAATTCGTTGCTTGAAATTTGAGACTCGAAATTCAAAAAGGGATATTGTTATCATAATTGTCACCAAATTTCATAATAATCGGGTCATTTTCGGCCGAGTTTAAAAAAAATATTGAAAGGTCATGGATTTCTTTGCCTCACGGTGTATACAGCTGGCCATCTCCGTGCCTGATTATAAAGGTAATAAGAAGACATATGACTTCTACGTTGACGCTTTCATACAGCATGTAATTCACTGGTCAGGAACTAGTTGATTAACGCTTGACCTTTGCTGACTACTGTAATACTGTCTACTATTCTATACTTGTTAATGGGCTGTTCTCAGTATATTCAATTTGGCTTCGAAATATTAGCTGGGTCACCACCAGTGCTGAAAACTTATTCTTAGCCACTAGAACTGATCTTTATAAAGTCTACCCTATGCGTCTGACACTGGACCACTGCTTCTAAACACTTGTTCTTGACTATCTGCACTTGATTAACTATTCGAGAGTTTATGGATTTAGTATTGTAATTTAGTTTTTGTCATTATGTATTGACAATGGTTGCCTTACTGATTCTTTCAGCTGTAGAATTTTCTGGTAGTACTGATATTCCATTTAGGAAAGTTCAGAACTGTCAGTATACCATCATTGACGTTCATTAAATAATTCACACTTGCACAGTTACTCTTGGGGTTCAACATTCATTTAACATTTGGAAGATGATTACTCTTATCAGTAATTGAGTAATTTTTATTTTTTTTACTTCTGTTCGCTGTCACTTTGAAGATTTAGTACATTTGGCAAGTGCCCATCACAGCTGCAGTGCTGTGCACAAAGAAGATACATACATAATATGGAACTTGTGGTTCTTTTTTTTTCTTTCAACTCTGTTTGGACCATCATCCATTGTTTTTATTCCTCTCGGAACCTAAGGATACAGTTGATGCTTGCTGTCTATTTCTGTTTTGTGCCATCCTCTTCAGCACTCTCAGTGATGCTCTGGTTGTTTTCACTTTGGACCATGAGGCATCTGAAATGTCCCTTTCTGAACTTGTCTTATGTGGGTCAGTGCAGATATTTCAGATCTGTTTTTTTGGGTCTGATCCCACTCTTTGCTTCTTACTTGTGCACAGGATGTTCCAACCATGAACCATGTACATCTTTGTTTCTTTTTTGTTTTTCCCAGGATTCTATCTATGCACCATTTCCGAAGCTTCCAGAGTAAGTTATTGAGAGATGTAGAGTAACAGCAATGAATAATTTTTTATCATCATCATAATCATTTTCCTGTGCACTCCTTGCAGAGTATGAACCACCACATCAGCTAGTCCTCTTGCAGGAAGCCTGCATCGTGCATTCACAAGCTCTTGTATCTGTGGTTTCTGTGGCAGTTTTACATGATAAGGTTGCCAGTTGCATGCAAACATGCTAAAAGTAGTTGCCTTCTGGGACATGCCTGATAGTGCAGTAGGCCTATTCATTCTTTGTCTCTTTAGATAGCCCCAAATTATTTGATATGATTACTACAGGTCAGTAACCCCTTTATCCAAAATCCTAAAGAACAGCTTTGTTTCAGAAACTGGAATTTTTTGTCAGTTTTCAGATGTCGACCAAATCGCGTCCAAAAAGTCGCCTAAAATGTGTTTGAAAATAGCTCAAAGTTAACTAAAATGTGTTAACACATTAACTACCGCAAGCCGGTGGGACCGGCTTTTAAAATCCTATCATTTGGACCGCGAGCCGCTCAGAGCGTCAATCTAATTTTAGTAATAAAATGAATGAAAAATGTACTGAAACACTTTCTGATCTGGTTCGAGATTTTAAGTTGCCGCCGGAAAACAAATTCCCAAAGCATGGTTGTTGTAGGACACTGGAAAATTGATATTTTGTTCATATTTTTCAGCTTTTTGGGTTAGTTACCAAATTGTGTAAAACTGTTTACCGTGGCAACTAGTGGTAGGACCACAAAAAATGCGTGTACATCTCGTCTAACGGCTGAATAGGCTAGAAACTTGTTTTAACAATTGACTGATAGATCTAGCGACGAGGACAAGAGTGAAAACGGTGTGCACATTGTTTGAAATAGTGATTTTGATAGAGATGGGGCGCAAGCAGTTATAATTGTGAAAATATTGCAAGTCATCGGACAGCCGTTAAATAGCAACAACGAATATTAGAGTTACAAATGGTGCTTATTGTAATAGTACATTCATTTATCTTTAAAATGATGTGTAATTCATAAAAATATGTAAGCAATTACGAAAACTACAGCTTACTTTCTGTTCGTTAACGTCTCTCCATTCAGGGTGTCAGACTGTCCAGTACCTTCTGTCTTTGTTGTCCTTAATTTTTTTTTCGTACTGTCACAATTTACTTCAGCTTTCCTCATCTCATTACATACCTAGAGAACGTGAATTTCTTCCTTTTGAGTAATAACCCTTTGCATACTGGCTTCTTTCAGGACATCTTCTTCACTCTGTTTAGCTGTCTATTGTAGTCTTAACATTCTTCTATGAAACATCTCAGTGTGGCTTTTAGGGACATCTCTTTGACGTTGACGTTCTGGGACATCTCAGTGTGGCTTTTAGGGACATCTCTTTGACGTTGACGTTCTGGGACATCTCAGTGTGGCCTTCAGGGATTTTTACTGATTACTCAAGACTGTCTTCCATATTGCTGGATTGGTTTTATATAACACAGATTGTTTGTTTGTGTGCGTGGTGAATTTGGTTTTAAATAGTTCATTAAAAAGTGCATGCTTTAATTTTGCCTGCCGCAGGTATTTTCATTTACAGAAAACACTAATGTTGGCACCAGGAATTATATGAAATAGTATTATACTAAGGAGGTTGTAGGTAGTTCAGAGAGAAACGCAAGAGATTTTTGACAAAGCAGATCCCATACAACTCTGCCAGCCACACTGCACATGTTTTGTTAGAAGTGAGTATCAAATGAAACTCACCATTTGACATCAGATTTTTGGTCTACAAAATGCAGAATGGCAGTTTAGAACTACAGTGGAAACTGATGGGATGCTCCAAATTTAGCCAAAAACTTTTTTAATGTTATAAGGAAAATAAATGAATATACGTGATAAGAAAGATAAATTAATATGTGAAGCAATAATTTATTAACATGGGGCAACTTACAGACAAGAGTCTTTTAGAATAAAAACTTTGTAGCCCATTAATTTCTTTTGTCCCACTTCCATTTTTGTGGTACAGGTCTAACCTTTTCTCCCAAATCGTTGGGGTCAGCTTTGTTTTGGAAACTGGATTTTTTAGGTTTTCAGATGTCGCCCAAATCAGGTTTAAAAAATTGTCCAGTATAGCCCAAAGTCGCAGAAATTGGTATTTAAAAAATGTAGCCAAAAGTCGCTCAAAATATTCAGAGATCACCCAAATTGTTATTGAGAAGTAGCCCAAAGAAGCTTTTGATTATCAGAATATTTTGGATTTCGGGTGTTTGAATAAAATGTTATAGACAGACTTGCATGTGTACTTAGGTTTTTGATTAAAGTACAGAAGGGAAAGGTCATTGGCCAAGTTCAGATCATCAAGCTGTTTTATCAGTCTACTAAATTCCATTTTTGGTCAAGATAATGTGTTTAGTCATTTTAACATATTATTATATTGTACTGTACATATTGAGTGTCCCATTGGCTAAGTAGTTTGTGCACTTGCCTCTCACTGCAGAATTAACGGTACCAGGCTAGAAACCCCTGGTAGCATCACTCTCCAGTCTACCCAGCTTAATGGGTACCTGGCTCTGCTCTTGAGTTAATGAAGGCAAAGGCAGTGATGAAAGGAACTGATTACTCCACCTCATAAAGCTAGACCTAGTAAAGTAAAATCTCTAACACTTCCACCCGTTTGGCTGTATCTACTATTAGACTACTTTAACATATTACATTATGTATTACTTTCTTTATTATAATTTGAGTTTGTTTATTTGGTGATAATATTCACTAATTTATGTGATTTTGATTTATTCACTAGTTTTCATGAACATAAGCTACACATTTTAAGAAATGCTTCTTTGAAATATGATACGATAATAAATGTTAGAAAAAATTATTTATGATATAATTAGCTTCTTAGTAGGATTAAAAAAATATATTTTGTTTTAATTAATTAATTTTTCTATACGAAAATTGACTTTGTGGATCTCGCCCATTGTGAAACTTTGTTGAAAATTCGTTTAGAGCATACATTAGGGCTGTTTTTTGGCAACATCAGTAATGTGTTGACATATCTGAGATAGAGAAAATCACCTTAAAAAAAATGAAAAACTTAGATTTTGATATAATAATATTTTGTGACACTCCAGAACCTCTGCTTTCAAATGGTTTAGGTTACATTGATCTAAAACAGTGATTTTCAGCCTAGTGCTCAGAATTGGGTTGTGAGAAACATTGCGATTGGTTAGCGTCCCGTACATTTCTCTTACTCAAAAGTTTTAAGCAGCATATCTTTGACTGTTTTCTCATCTGCAATTTTTACTTGTTTGTAATTGTAAATGGGTAGCCAGCTTCACCAGCTGTGGCATTTGGGTGGTGGTCATAGACAGGTTGAGAACTGCTGATTTAAAAAAAAAGATCTAGGAAACATGTAATATCTATTTGAAAGCACTTGGGTACTCAAAAAAATCAGTACAATGCCGACTGTTAAACACAATTATCTCTGAATTTCACATTTTTAGCATCATCATTTCTGCCTTTGCTCCTTACAGAGAATGGAGATACCATCTTCAAACCCACTTAACTTTTCACTTAATTTCTGACAATACAATTTTTTGTTGTTGTTGTTGTCACAATTACAAAAAAAGATTTAAACAATTACTTTAAAAGATGTTTTGCGCCAACGTGTTACCAATTGTGTGAGATTTCACGTCTGTGAAAACATAGAATATATAAAACATAGCTTTTCACTCTTGGTTGACTGTGATGTACAGTAATCTTAGTAAGAAGAGCTGGAAATTGTTCTTTCTTTTTTTTTAAAATAAAATTTTGGTGAAGCGCGTCCTGTTCAACCTAGTCGGTTATATTAGGGTGCATGTCCAGATATGAAAGACCTTTAGGTCTGATGTCGTTGACTAGGAAATTGTTCCGGAGATTGAAAGTTCATTGTGATCACAATATAATTTTGCAGTAGATGTCTGTGCAGTTCTGAGAAGCCGTTTCTTTGTATAAACAAAATCTTATAATTTTTTGGGGGGTTTGGAATTTACAGCATACATTTAGTCTGTGTGTGTGTGTTTTTTTTTTTAAGCATTAGTTAAAGCGTTCTCTTTTATAAATTGTGTATGATTAAAATAGATTATGATACTAGTGCCTCAGAGTAGAAGATTAAAAAGAAAAGAAAATAATTTACTTTTATTCAGACTTGAGGGACTGGAGTATATCACATACAGCATGTCCATATATGAATTTTCTGATTACTGCTCACAATAATTGTGTAATTAACTCTAGTAATCACAAGCAGTTTTATATCATCATCATTGTGTTTAAAATAAATTATGATACCAGTGCCTCAGAGTAGAAGATTAAAAAGAAAAGAAAAAATTTTTATTCAGGCTTGAGAGACTAGAGTATATCACAAACAGCGTGTCCATATATATTTCCTGATTACTGCTCACAATAATTGTGTAATTAACTCTGGTAATCACAAGCAGTTTTACATCATCATTTTCATGTTTGGGGTTGGAGTGACTAAGAGATATGACGTCTGCCTCTAATTCTAAAGGTACCGGGTTCGGTTCCCAGTACAAGAAATATATTGGATGGGAATTTATTTTAACCAGTGGGTCCTAATGATATCATACTACCCCCTGATCTAATGAGTAGTGAGATTGGATGCCTAGCCTTCTTGGATAAGCGCAAAAAAATAGGAGGTCCTGTGTGCAAGTTGCGCACGTTAAGAATGTCTCAGCAGTTTGGAAATCGTAAAGAGTAGGCCATACGGCCGCTGCCCTGGCAGAATTTACAAAAGTTGGAAAACCTACCCACCACAAAAATATTTATTGAATGTGTGATTCCTGTTTCACATATTGGGATACTCGCTGGTAGCTACGGAGTTCATGCACTGTGCTGAGATCCTGAGGAAGGAGATATGAGCACTGATGGAGTTGTCCATGTGCAATGAACATGGTCCTTAGAAACAAAACAATCATCATGTTTAAAATAAATTATGATACCAACGCCTCAGAGTAGAAGATTAAAAAGAAAAGAAAATAACAGGTTTTTATTCAAGCTTGAGGGACTGGAGTATATCACGTACATGAATTTTCTGATTACTGTTGACAATAATTGTGTAATTAGCTGTGGTAATCACAAACAGTTTTATATCATCATTTTCCTTTGCACTATTTATAGAGTATGGAGCTGCCTGCAGCTGTCCTTCGGGGAAGCCTGCACAAAGCAATCACACGCTCTTGCAGAGGTAGTTTCTGTGGCAATTTGTTTAACATGATGAGGTTTCCAACCAATTCACATCCTCTTATTAATCACCTTGTGTGACATGATGAGGTGTCCAACCAATTCACATCCTCTTATTAATCACCTTGTGTGACATGATGAGGTTTCCAACCAATTAACATCCTCTTATTAATCACCTTGTGTGACATGATGAGGTTTCCAACCAATTCACATACTCTTATTAATCACCTTGTATGACATGATGAGGTTTCCAACCAATTCACATTCTCTTATTAATCACCTTGTGTGACATGATGAGGTTTCCAACCAATTCACATCCTCTTATTAATCACTTTGTGTGACATGATGAGGTGTCCAACCAATTCACATCCTCTCATTAATCACCTTGTGTGACATGATGAGGTTTCCAACCAATTCTTCTTCTTCGATCCTTAACCACCGACCGTCAAAGCAGTCAGTGGCCATCACGCCTAGTGGCGTCTTGTAGGGCAACAACAAATTGATTCCACTTTGCACGGTCGGTGGCCATCCTTCGTACAGTGCCCCAACTCTGGTTCATTCTTTGCATCTCAGCCTCCACAGTCCTCCGCCAAGTTGTTTTTGGTCGGCCTCTCTTTCGCTTTCCTTCAGGGGTCCAAAGCATCCCCAGGATGTGTAACCTGTAGTTTCTCATTTCTGCCGTGACCTGTCTTAGTCATGTCAGTGGCTTCCTTTCGGCTTTCACCACTGACAGTCATACGAGCCACAGACTCCGAATGTCCATCCCGCAGCAAAGTTTGTTCATTTGATGTTGTTTCCGTAACTTCATTATTTTTTTTACATAGACAGGGGTGTCAGCCCTATGCTAAAACCCCCAACCTGGAGGACCAGGGTACCAGCTTTTGTCTGACCCCTACCCACACAGACCAGTCCAGCTTGGTTGAACCTACCAGGAGTAAAACTCCCACTGGCATAGCTCTGGGGATTTTCAGGGTACGCAAGCTGCCATACCGCTACAAGGTATAGGTACCATTGATGGCAGCCAACCAATTCACATCCTCTCATTAATCACCTTGTGTGACATGATGAGGTTTCCAACCAATTCACATCCTCTCATTAATCACCTTGTGTGACATGAGGTGTCCAACCAATTCACATCCTCTCATTAATCACCTTGTGTGACATGCCTGAGGGGGCAGTGGTCCTGTTCTTTCTTTCTCTTCAGAAACTCAGGTACCCATTTATAGCTGGATAGATTGGAGCGTGACACTACCAAGTTTTGATCTCGGAACCGGGTAACTTTGCAGCCAAGAGACCATCGCTGTAACTGCTTAGCCAATCAGACACTCTTATCAGTTTTATATAGAAGGGGATGAATGCACAAAGTTTCAACACTTTATTATTAAACTTCTGTACATGTGCCCTTAGTGACCCTTATAATGTCTTTAGCAATATTACTCTCACATTACACATTGTGTAGCATTTGTCAGGTAATTGTTGCAATTTTAATACATTTTAGCGGTCACTAAGGGCTCATATGTAGGAGTTTACAAATTAAGTACAGTGCAATTTAATTTGAGATTCACATAAATTGAGATCTTTTTGTCCATAGAAATTCAGTACATTACAATAAAGACAATGCTTCTGCAAAGTAGATTTTAATAAAAGTTTTCATAAAAAGCATAGGAAACTTAAATAAAATATAAAAATACATGAAATTGTGAGAATTTTATATTTTATTAGCAGGAATGATATTTTTTTTGTATTTGTTCCCAACTTGTTTAATTTTTAATTCACAATTTTTAATTCACAATTTTTAATTCACATAAATTGTATTGTAACTTTTTATATTTATCGCCTTCTATGTAAAACTGTGATTACCAGTTAATTACAAATTATTATTACATGCTGTAATCAGGGTATACATTTATGGATGCCCTACATATTTCTTTTATATATATAATCTGGTTGTGAGTTTGCAATTTGTTACTTGAGTTTTTTTAACCTTGAAATTTGGCTTTGGGTCACTGCACATCTTTTCCCTCTCACCGCCTCCCCCTCTTTGTTTGTTTGTTTCTTTTATTTTAAATTTTTATGTATGCCTGAGTTTTAAACTGTTTATTTCAGCTAGATCACCTTTTGACAGTTTTATAAACTATGACACCTTTATGATCTGTGGACAGTTTGACAAACTTTTCTTCGCATTTTAAAATGATGCACAGAGACCTAGACACTGGCTTCCCGAGTTCAGTGGTCCATGGTTCTTCTTCTTCTTCGTACACTCTCAGACGTCCACTTGAATGTTCTCAAAGAAAGCAGTAGTCAGTTTGAGGCTATTTGAATCCCCGTAAAGCTTTTCCACGAAAGGAGCTGGCGTCGGCCATATGCACTTTCTCTGTACCACATATAAGTGGTCCATGGTTCGATCCTCAGTTGAGGTGGAATTTTTTAGACCGCAAACGGCTCCAGGGTCGGCCTAGCCTCATGAATTGGGAACCAGAGTAACTCTGGGAGGGTTAAAGGTGGCTGGCGTGATGCTGACCACACCACCCCTAGTGTGCCAAATGGTCAGGAAAATATGGGCTTAACACCCATATTCCCAATATACCTTAATGGGTGTGTAAATGGGATCCTTAGGTCAGTCCAAGCTTAAAAATAAATGTTCTGTTTACTGTTTTGTATGTGGCCCATTCTCAAAAGAGTTTCGATAGTGACCTTAATTATCAAAGACCCAAAAAAAAAAATGTACTGACCGATTTATATATCGGTATGTTTTGACGAGCCCTGTCTTGTTCCCTGGGGTCTCTGAAGAGAAGAAGAAAGAAGAGGACTACTACACTGTCAGGCGTATGGTACCAGGCAAGTAATATAAGCTCGTGCATGAGGCTGGCAACCTTATCAAGTAAAACAAATTGCCACCAAAACTACTGATGCTAGAGCATGTGAATGTGTGGTGCAGGCTTCCTGCGAGGGGAGGGGAGGCCAGCTGCAGTGATGGCTTCATGGTCTGTAAGGAGTGCTGAGGATGTTTTTCCAGGGTGGAAAAGTTCCTAGTCAGTTGCCAGCTTTGTTTGAATTTTTTTTTTAGTAGCATGTTTAAGGGTGTTTAAAACTATTATGATATTGTGCTATGCGCTGTTGCTATAATAAGCTTGCACAAAACTAGAATGTTAAGGCATTATTTTGTTAATCATCAAAACACTGGTATCGTGTTTGTGGAAAATTTGTAGCTACCTATTTATAAGTCTGGAGATAGTGCCATAAATATTAATATTTTGTGACATGGTTGTGGCATAAATAATAATAATTTCATTCAACACCCTTTCCATTCCCTCTTTTTTTTTCTTTGTGTGTTGTTGCTTATGGAACATGGAGAAACCACTTTTGACAGTAGTGAAACGTCGAAAGCTTGCCTGGTTTGGGCATGTAACTCGTCATGACTCTCTTTCGAAAACGATCCTCCAGGGAACAGTCGAAGGTAAACGAACAAGAGGAAGGCAAAGAAAATCCTGGGCTGATAACATCAAAGAATGGGCAGGACACGGTTTTTCCACACTTGTACGCATTGCTGAGGATAGAGAGCAGTGGAGGACCCTGTCTGTTGATGCTTCCGCCATGCCCCCCCCCCCCCCCAGACAGGTTACAGGTTGAGATGATGATGATGATGGAACATGGAACCTTGACTACAGCTTAGTCCTCTTGCAGGAAGCCTGCACGAAAGCATTAATGTGCTATTGTAGTGGTAGTTTCTGCATCAATTTGTATTATATGATGAGTTGCTAGCCACATGCATAATCTCATATTAGTCACCTCTTACGGCGTGCCTGAGGACAGAAGTCCTGTTCTTTCAAATAATAATAGCTGTGAAGTATATGTATATATTTATACAGGGTGTCCATCAAAGATTGTACCCTTTTCAACACATTTATTCTCGGCCCCATGACGTGGTAGGAGGATGCTTTCTATCACAAAAGTAAGATAATCTCTGCAAGTTTTTAAGCATACCTTACAAAGACTCAAAGAAGTGCGCATGTGTCTCCAGTTATCTCCTTCGGGATTTTTTAAAATCTCCCATTACCTCTCTTACTCTGGGGATTCTTCTTCTTCCTCGTTTGTCCTGAAAAAGACGTTGGTTGCGTTGTGTCTGTTTACACCGGAGCTGCTATATCTGCGCCTTTCGGCCGGCACATCCGACTTCAGCACGGCATTTTTTGGGACCGGGTTTGCCTTCCCTCTTCGATCCCTACTCTCTCAGCCAGACTGCAGTGATGCAGCCTGTTTCCAGGACCACCACGAGGAGGTGGAGTAGGGTCTTGGTCAGCTCTGGTTCGCTGACCCTGACGCAAGCAGTGTAGCTATGGGTCACTGACTGCATTCTCTAGTGCTGCATCTTTGGGTCCCACTCTGGGGATGCCAGAACAAGGATTGCCTGGTAATGGCAATTGTAGGTTCCCTCAATTTGTGTTCCCTGTCCATTGCCAGCATGGTCTTCTCATCTCCTGCTCTATTGGCACTTGTTTGACCTTTTACTGGAGCCCAAAAGAGGAGCAATGAATAGTAACGCTGTAGCCTACCAAGGGTGTTTAAAAGACAACTAAGGAAGTTTGAGTATGGGTCAATTTACCCCATCCTTTAGAAACTGCAAGCCTAAAAAAAAAAAAAAAAACTTAAACGAATATGTAAAAGTTGTCCAGTGCAAGTAATATAGCAGTAAATCTTGACTCTTAAAGTCAAAAAATCCTGGCTGAACACATTTTGAAACTTTGACCATTATGTCATGTTGTACTGTACTGTACTGTAAATTCTACCTTTTGAGAATGGGCCATATATTGTTCAGTACAAATATTATTTCACTATTTTTGCAGCAGAAAATAATGTGTTATTGTATGTTCAATCAGTTGTTAATATAAGTTTATCCTTCTGAATTTTTTTCAATATATCATTGGTTTGCCATTTGCCAGGTTGTAAAATAATTGTTGAAAGATTAGTAGTTTGTATTGCTTGGCTTTTCATATTATTTCACTTACATCCTATATTTTTACTCAGTATTATCATGGTTAAGAACTGGTAATAAATTTTTTTATCAGATACACATTAGGTAAGACATTTTTTTTTTAACCAGCCATGTTTGCCATACATTTGATTGTCTTTTAATCTTTATTTTATTTTATTCTTTTCAGATTTTCACAGGAGGTTATAAACATTTGAGTAGACTATCTCTATGACGCTGTTATGTTTTTTTTTTTCAGTTCTGCTCTCGGATGATTACCTTCTTTGAGAGAGAACAAAACAATTAAACAGACTGTTCACATTTTCTCTTTTATCAAGAACTGAATCAGTCATGCCATGATGCTTTTAATTTTTATTTTATATGATTCCTTGTTTGATTCTAAAGTGAAAGTAGTTTGCAGTCTAAGAAAGTCATACTACGAGATAGTGATTTCTTAAGTCTGTTATTTTTATTAATATTTAAAAATAAATATTTAAAAAAACTGATATTGATTTATTTTTAACAGTGGTTTAAATATTATTTGTGTGGGGGGAAATGTTCAGTATTGATGCCAGATTTTGTGGTGTTTTTTTTCATAATGCTAAAATAAAATTTTTAACTGATGATTTTCAGCAGTAGTGAGCAACATTTTGTCTCTATGTTTGTCTTAAATAGCCAGTAGTGTGTTATAAATAAGTATATAGATATGGAAGTAGTTTAATTTAATACATTATTTATTTTTGCAGTCCCTGGCTATAGCTAAAATATGTTGATTTCTGAATTTTTACAAGTTTTTCTATTTGAGCAGTTTTCAACTTGAGGATGAAGTTTGAGCAAGTCAAGATTTTTTTTTTTTTTTTTAATTTTTAAATCTGCTAGAATGATTTTTTTTAAATCTGCTAGAGCATTGGTTTCCAAACGGTGTGGCATGCCATCCGGTGTGGCGTGCCACCTGGTGTGGCGCGAGAGGGTGGCAGGAAGATTCATAGACAATCAAGGTCTCTAGAGACATTTTCAAAAAATGTGTATACCAAACATAAATATGAAAGTCATTTTCTTATTTATTTTGTTACTTCTGATACAATATGGGAAATATATGTATAGAACCTTGTAGAATTTTCCAGAAGTTTCAAGATTTTATTCAGTAGTATAACATTTCATATCAAATAGATTTTAATAATTATAAAAGATAATTATAAATAATATAATTTATTCAGTAAAGCACTGCTAGAAGTTTATTTATTTATTTATTTTTAATTTAAGGTATTTCTTATCAGTAAAAAAATTTAGTGAGAGGCGAGCAAATTTACATTCCGAAAGTGCACGTATTTAAGAATTTTTGTATACTAAGAGCATAGTTTTTGGTTTTTTTTGTAAATGTTAAATATTTGAAATTATAAAGACTAAATGTTTGAATCTACTGTTTGCTTTCTAAACTGAGGGAAATTATATTTTAACTGAAATAATTAGTCTTTGCTTAATTTTAATTACATTTTTTTTTCATTCATTAGAATTTAATTATTAAAGAGTCAATCTCGTTTTATTGTTACTATTCTTTTGTGTCTTTTTCAAACCTATGATTTTGACTATGTAGTACATACCTTTGGATTGAAAAGGGTAAGTTGCCAGCTCGGCTCACATCCATTTATAAATTTTTGTTTTGGCTTTTAATAAACCATGACATCTGTTGAAGAAAATGCCATGGTGTTTTGCTAGAAGATGAGTTTCAAGATTTGAGAGGCGATAAATCAGATATTGATTTGTTTGAGTGGAAACTAGGTGGTCTTTAATATACAGTCACAAGCGCACAAAGTACAAAACAAAGTAGGAGATGAACAGGTTTGTTGCTCTAGGTAGCCTATTCCTTGGAATCATTTCTGCAGATAAATTTTTATTTTTTTAATTGTGGGTGTGCATAATTAAAAGTGATATTTGCAGAAGAAAACTAATAAATGTGTAGATTAGGACTCTCAAGTTAACTTTTATAACATGATCAGACCAGGTTTTTTTTTTTTTTTTTTTTTGTTTGTTAAGAACGTGTTTGTAGTTTGTCTTGCCAGGTCATTATTGCAAAAAAATATTTTGTAAAGAGTGCGTGATGTTATTATGGTAGCTCATTCAGCATAGTTTTATTGTAATTTGGCGGTTTAAAAAAAAAATGTGCTAACTGTGTGCATTGTTACATGTCTCTAGTTTTCTGATCTTGAGGCCACATTTCTTCTTCATTCACTCCTTTTACCATAATCTGTAGGGAAGTGTCTTAATTTTCCTTGTTAAGTGTTTAACTTGCTAGTTGATTAGAGGAGATAAAAAGAACAGCGAGGAAGTTATATATTTTTTTATTGCTAATTAAAAACATTGTAAAATAAAGAAAAGAAAAAAACCTCTAGAAAAAAGTAATAATTAATATTTTAGTAATGTAGATCAAAAACTTCCTGGTAGTCACGCAACAGCTTGATCTCCATATAACTATGCCCAAGCTCACGCCCCGGAGAAGACACTCCAGCTTCACCCTATGGTGGCACACTCCCATAGTCAGTGATGAGGGAGCTACTACTAGTCATGTTAAATGATAAACATTATGATATGTAGCACAGATTTCTTATAATTTTGTACAACAAAACTTTCTGATGATAATATGTATGCAAAGTCCTCCTCACGATGATCGTCCTCCTTACAATGATTGAACCAAAAAACAAAAAATGGCAGCACTTGATGGTGTTATTAAATATGCATTAACAACAATATAGCAAACAAAACCCATTCTTGTGGTGACATTGTCTGTGAGAGTACTTAGAGATTGTTGAAGTTCTTCAGTTTAGAGTCAATTGTGAAAACGTTTTTAAATAGACACTGTTAAGATAATCTTTATGACTTAACTGCCAGGGTTGTTCTTATTTTTTTTCTCTTCAATTCACTGCACTGATCTGCAGAACATGCTAATATATTGCATGATTATGACATGGGGGATAGTTTGATTTTAAAATATTTGATCTTGGAAACAATATTGGTCTTCAAACTCCATGGTGATGGCCTATGACCTTATTACATGTGTAGAGCTCTGTTGTGCATTGTTGCATACAGTGTTTCTTCATTCATTTCTGTAATGACATTAGGATAGACAGTTCTTGTTTGACATAATCAGGGCCTATTAATTTAGGTGCGTCCTCAGATTGATTCATTTCTGTAATGACATTAGGATAGACAGTTTTTGTTTGACGTGATCAGGGTCTATTAATTTAGGTGTTCTCAGATTGATTCATTTCTGTAATGACATTAGGATAGACAGTTTTTGTTTCACGTGATCAGGGTCTATTAATTTAGGTGTTCTCAGATTGATTCATTTCTGTAATGACATTTGGATAGACAGTTCTTGTTTGACATGATCAGGGTCTATTAATTTAGGTGTTCTCAGATTGATTCATTTCTGTAATGACATTTGGATAGACAGTTCTTGTTTGACGTGATCAGGGTCTATTAATTTAGGCATGTTCTCAGATTGATTCATTTCTTGTTCCTTATAGAGCATGTAGCCAGCACTGGTAGCTGACCAACTTGCTATATGTCCCTGTGTCAAAGCATTTACATGTTCCTGCAGGGGTGGTTTCTGTACTAGTTTATGTTACATTATGAAGATACGAGCCCCATACAGAACCTCATGTTAGACATGTCTTACAATATGGCTGTGGAAGTAGTTGTACTGTTCTTTCTTATTGTCCTCAGAGACCTACAGGAACTAGCCAGGACATTCTTACATTGCTAGTACTAATAATTAAAATTAGGCAGTTGAAGCTAACACTCAGAACATGCTATGGTCATCATCACCCTTCAGCTCTCCAAGGAGACTTTCAACAAACGTATGCCAAGTCTTCCTGTCCCGTGCCGTCTGCTCAATGTATTTCCATTTCTTCTTCATCCCTTTCATGTCTGTCTCCAGTTCTCTTCTGTATGTGTTCTTTGGTCTTCTCTGCCTCTCTTACCTTGGGAATTGCAGACCAAGTACTGCTTGCAAGTAATGCAGGTTTTCTCAGTGTGTGTCCTATCCATCTCCAGGGTCTTCTTCTCATCTTTGTTCTACTGGCACTCATCTGATTTTTGTCACTCTTGTGTTACCTACTAGGGCCTGAAAGGGGAGCAAAGAATAGTAACACTGTGACCTACCATGTATGTCGTAAAAAGCAACCCAAGGAGGGTTGGGCATGAGGCCAGTTACCCATCCTGTAGGAATTTTAAAACCACAAAAAACTTCAACAAACAATGGGACATAATAAATCAGAAAAATTTAGCAGAAAGAGTTAGAGGAGACTCACAAAGTATTGCCAGATTGTCTGATAAGTGCTGGAATTTCACATCTTGAGTTTTCACCCGATTCATTTTCCATGTTGCAGTGTAGTGTATCAATCAATACCCTCTAGCTCCCCAAGGGGCATAGGCCTTCAACAAACACATGCCAAGTCATCCTGTGCCATCCGCTCAAGTTCTTTCCATGTTTTCCTCATCATTTTCACCTCTGTATCCAGTTCTCTTCTTTTTTGGTCCACCTCTGCCTCTCTTTCCCTGTGGATTCCAGAACAAGGACTGCCTTGTAATGCTATCAGCAGGTTTCCTCAATGTATGTCCTATCCATCGTCAGCGTCTTCTTCTCAACTCTTGTTCCACTGGCACTTGTCTGGTTCTGTTCATCAATTCCACATTTGTGACTTTGTCATACCATTTCAGTCCTTCTATTCTACGCAAGCACCCGTTTATAAAAGTCTGTAGCTTTTTGGTTGTTATTTTTGGTGTTCTCCGTGTCTCAGAGCCATACAATAGGACTGACTTCACATTTGAGTTGAAGATTAGTATAGTGTATAGACACTCCATATTGTTATGTTTGTGTCAAGTGTTCTGCCCTACCTTGTACCAAGTAAACCTGATAGTCTGGATAGCTCTCTTTTTCTCAAAGTATGTGACTTCATTATCTTCTTGTTCACATTCTCCTCCCTTTTTTGCAAGTTTATCTGCCTTTTCATTTCCGGGTACACCACAATGAGATGGTACCCACTGAAGTATGGTTCTCTTTTTGGCAGCTACCTTGTTTAGTTCATTTCTCAGATGCGGGAGTTTACCACCCTTGAGAGCTTGCAGGACAGACAGTGCATCTGTGAGGATGACTACCTGGTGGCAGTCAGAGTTGGTGTTATAAATCATATTTGCAGCTTGCTCTAGAGCTTGAACCTCAGCTGTATAGTTGGAAACAGAATTTACCAGTGGGAATGTGCCTAGTCTCATAGTGGTTGTCAGGATATGAGATAAAGATACCGGCACCTCCATTCCTAACAGCATTAGTTGCTGATCCATCTGTATAGGCATGTATCCATGATTGATCGGGATAGCTTTCTTGGATCATACTCAATGTAGCAGTTCGTTTTTGCAGATCATTATACTCACATCCACTTGTGAGACCACTGACTGTTGTATTAATTTGGAGGGCACTGCTGGCCTGCTCCCATGGTACAGGGTATAGGGTGGGCTTCAGTGGTGTTGTCTTCATGGATAGGTCTTCTTGATGCTGTCTTATAAGTCTTTTCCCCCGATGCACAAAGCTGCTACGCTTTAGACGTCCCAATGCCAGATCATCTAGTCTTGCCTTCATTGGGTGCATTGGCATACTGTTGTACTTTTCCATCTGGATCATGGTTTTTGTGTCTCTTCTATGGGACAATGTCTGTAATCCAGCAACCTTCTGCATCTCTGTTATTGGTGTGTTTTCATGGCTCCTGTAATGAGCCTGAGAGCTTGATTTTGCACCTTGTCCAAAGACTGCAGATGTGAGTTAGCAGCTGATGACCATGCTGCTGAGCTAAACTCTAAGTGTGGTCTTATTACTCCATTATAAATCTTCTTTAGATTTCGTTCATTTGCTCCCCAGTTGGTACCTGCTAATTTTCTGAGTATGCCTAGTCGTCTTCGGGCCTTTCCTTCTGCATTTTCAATATGCTTATTCCATGTAAGCCTTTGGTCAAATGTCACCCCAAGATAGGTGGGGTAGCTTTCTTCCTTGATCACGGTTGTCCCTAGGTGTATGTTAGCTGATTTGTCCTTGGGGGCGAGGGAGAACAGTGTTGTGGAGGTTTTGTCTGTGTTTATTGTGATAAGCCATTTCTCTGCCCATGACACTAGCATGTCTGCTGCCCGCTGCATTCTATAATTTGCTGTGGTGACATTTTCATCAGCGCACCAGAGTACTAGGTCATCTGCATATAAGGCAGCTTTAACTCCTGCAGGGAGATCTTTCACCAGGTCATTGATGTAAACAAGGAAGAGTGTTGGGGAAATTACTCCTCCTTGAGGTACCCCCTGATGGAGCAACACTTTTCTGCTCTGCAGACCGTCAAGAGTGGACTCTAGTTCTCCTGTTATGCAAGTATGACTGGATCCATTTCATCATGCTGCCTTGGATTCCACTTCTCCTAAGTTTTGCAATGAGGCCATCTTTCCACACCTTGTCAAAGGCCTGCTTGAAGTCGACCCAGATCGTTAGGACCTTTTTCTTCTCCTGGAAGGCATCTTCTATTGTTGGAGACAAGTAAGTAACTTGGTCTTCTATACTGTAGCATTCTCTAAATCCAGCTTGTTCCGGCACCAGGATCTGCTCAGACTCTAAATACCATTTCAATCTGTGGTTGACTATTCGCTCCATAGTCTTCCCAACACAGCTTGTGAGACTGATTGGCCGGTAACTTGCAGCCTCGGTCTTACATTTCCCTTTCTTTAATATGGGTATTGTGATGGCTTCTCTCCATACTTGGGGTACCGTTCCTTTCAACCAGCTGTGGTTGAATATCTCAAGCAGTTTTGTCTTTGCTGAGAGCTCAGATTTACTAGCATTTCGTTGCTGATTTTGTCTGGGCCGGGTGACTTTTGAAACTTAAGCTTGGAAATAGCCTTCTGTAGTTCTCCTAGTGTGATGGGTTCCCTCATTGGGGCAGGAGTATCTGTCTGTCCCATGGTTGCCAGTATTTCTTTTCTTATCTCTCTCTGATGGTCTATGTTAATGGGTAAGTTGCTTTCTGAACTGTATCTTCTAGCAAACAAGTCTGCAGCTTGTTTTCCTCTGAAAAGTTTGCCACCTTCATCCAATGTGATAGTCTGCCTTGGTGAGGAATGCTCTTCATTTAGAGACTTGACTAATCTCCAAAGTTTCCTGCCGTCTTTCTCAAGGTTCAGCGATGCCGTTTTAGTTCTCCAGCTTTCCGCTTTTCTTCTAGCTTTGTTCTCTGAAACTCTGCTACAGCCTTTTTCCATTTGTTGTGAGTTTCAAGTGAAGGCTGAGACTCTGCGTCCTTTCTAGCCTTGTCCATAGCTTCCTGACGTTCTTGGAGTGTGCTGGACCAGTATGGTATGTAGTTACGCCGGCATCCTTTGGGAATGGTTTCTTTTGCAGCTTGTAGTATGCATCTGTTGAAGTCTTTTACCACTTCATTAATGTCTCTGTTCTGTACCTTGAGGGTAGACAGCAGCGTGTTCACCTGATGCCTGAATAAAACCCAGTTGGCTTTTTTGTAGTTCCATCTTGTAATGGCTGGGCCTGTACTGAGAGTTGCACTCTGGACAGTAAGAAAGATTGGGCGATGGTCGCTTCCCCCTAGTTGGTCTCCTACTTCTCTACTAATAGATCCAGCTATATCTGGTGTGGAGAAGGCAAGATCTGGTGTTGAGGTTGTGTGCCATGCTCTGGAGTAGAAGGTAGGAGTATCTGTGGCATTATTGACTAGGATTAGGGAGTGATCATCTTGCCAAGTTTCAACCTCTTCACCTCTGTGATCCAGATGGTTATAGCCCCAGCTCTGGGAGTGGCTATTAAAGTCTCCAACTGCTATAAAGTTGGTGGCTGGTACCTGTATAGAGCTGAGACTCAGGGGTTTGTTGTTCGGACAGTAATAGTTCAGGAGTTCTATTTCCATCTTGTCTACCTTTATCTGCAGCAGCTGATATTCTGCTCCATCCATGAAGGTTTTCCTTTCGTGTGCAGGAATGTTATTCCTTACAAGAGTAAGTACTCCTCCTTTTCGTCTATCTTGTCTGTCGGATCTGAAGCATTGATATCCCCTTATTTTAAAGGTTTGATCTGCTTTCAAGTGAGTCTCTTGGATACAGCAAACACTGACTTGCTTCATACAAGATGTTTTCCAGCTCTGTCTTTTTGCTGTATCCAGCCTGCTTGCTGTTCACTCCCTCTGCATTCCAGTGCATCATGACAAGTGGCACTCTGGGTTTCTCTTTTTCTGTTTTGTTTTGGTCAGTAGTTCTCCTCCGCCGTCTGTTGACTCCACAAGACGGTCTAGAGGGTCCTCCAGTAGCTGAGGGTGGGCTCTGTCGAGGCTCAGAGCCCGGCACTGCACCTGCCTGGTGGAGCTCCACAGGGCGAGCACCAGAACGAGATTTATTTGACGGTGTACTCTCCATAGAAAAAAAAAAAAGCGAGTTGCATGATACTGTGGTTTCCGGTGCGCCTTCTGGCCCAGTATCTACGACTTTAGCACCTGTTCAACGGGAGAGTGGGCTCATCCCTAATCTGTTTATGTTCCCAGTAGTAGACTATTCGCAAGCAGCCTGGGGGTGTCACTGCTCTGCGCGGACCTTGTTTACCGAGGCGGCGTCCGAGCTCGTATGGTGAAAATATGGTTGCGTTATCTTCAAAATAGCCCTGTCTTTCCCGTGGCTTTTCTGCCATCCTGCAACTTTGAGTTAGGGAGTTCTGAGCTCCAGTCTCTTTCCCAGGCATTTTTTCCTGGCCTGGCACGCATACAGAGGACCCCACTTCTGGTTCTAAGTTAGCAGTTGGGGATAGGTGGGGTAGCACACTGTGCATTCCCCGTCATCCAGGGGGCTCTCCAACTATGCAGAGCTTGCACAATGCTGTGCTCTGGTTCGGGGCTCTCCCAAGGAATCCTCACGTCCTGCACAGAGCCACTTCCCGATACCCACCACCTGCCAACCCTCCATTGTAGAAATCTCCTGCATGCGGCCATCCAGTCAAGAGCCAGTATTAAGTCTGGTGCCCAAGTGATCCCCCCAAGCTCAGTGTGCAATGCTGGGTTCTCATCATGCTGCAACACAGGAGGGATTGTGATGCTCAGCCATCTCTCTCAATTCTGCACCGATAAGTGACATCGGGGACTTAACTTTGCCTCAGTACTGGGAGGCCCCGTTTCCGGGTACACCACACACAGCCAATTGAGGCAACGGTCGCCATGGGCGTGATAGACGACAAACAGTGAAGAATGAGGCAAGAAAGCATTTAACCCATGAAGTGGGGGTGGATTGGTGCAGACCAGAGCATGTACCACTCGCCGGTGGGTTCTGCATCTACACCTATAGGGTTCCACCCACTCCTCAGCCCATTTAGTCTGGCCCCTCACCCAGGACCTGTCCGGCTTGGGTGACCCTGCCAGGAGTAAAACTCCCGCCGGCATAGCTCCCGGGATCATTGAGGCGCTCAAGCTCTCCAACCACGGCAAGGTAGGCTTACATGTGGAGAGTCACCTCGACTAAAAATGGATGTGTTAAGAATTGAAAATGTGTGCATTCTTACGTGGGTCTAGTTTTCCAGTCTTGGAGCCATATTTCTTCATCATTCATTCATTTTAGCAGCATGTGTTGGGAAATGTCGTAGTGTTTGTGAAATTTTCCATGTAAAGTGTTTAACATTCTAACTGACTTGAGGAGATCAAAAGAACTGTGAGGGAAGTAGTATTTTTTTGCAAATTAAACCCCGTAAAATTAAAAAAAAAAAACCTCTTTAGGGGAAAAAGATGTCTAGAAAAAAGTAACAATTCATACTTCAGTAATATAGATTTAAAACAAAAAAACAACTGTTGGAAGGGACTGTTGATAACAGTTGGTCCAGGCCTTTCCATTATTCAAGAGTCAGCTATTTGTTGGAAACATAAAAATGTTGTCTATGGGTGCTTCTCATAAAATTTATTTCTGATTTACTCTTTGTCTCCGAATTATATTTATTTTCTACTGTAATATTTATTTATTGTAGTATTTTCTATATTACTCTTAGAGATTTAAGTGACTGCAGGTAGGATAATACAGGAACAAACTCATCCATCGACGTTTTATGTATTTTCAAATATTGAAAATTAATTTGATTTTTTGCAGAAATTCCAAGTGTGACATTTACTGCAGAAATAGAAAAGTACCTACAGTATATTTCCTTATCCTCCAGATCTGTTTTATTGTTCATTAATTTTCTCCCCGGCTACAGTTTTTTACCATTCATTCCATTATCATTATTTGACTTTTTGCTCCCTGTGGTGCATGGGGCCAGCACTGCAGCAAGTCCCCAAGAAAGGTCAAGGTAAGGATCCCGTTACACGCCCATTGATGGCATATTGAGAATATGGTGTTTGGCCCACATTTTCTTGACCATCAGCACACTAGGGGTGATGTGGTCAGCATCACGCCGGCTGCCTTAACCTTTCCAGAGTTGCTCTGGTACCCAATTCATGAGGCTGGGTTGACCCCAGAGCCATTTGCAGTCTAAAAAAATTCTAACTGAAGTGGGGATCGAACCATGGACCACTGAGCTAGGAAGCCATTGTACTTCCACAAGAAGCCTGCACCAAAATATTCATGTTCCCCAGCAGTGATAGTTGTTGTTGTTGCAGTTTTACATGATGATGTTGCCAGCCTCTTGCACAACCTTATATTAGTCACCTCTTATTAGCTAACTGAGGGAACTGTTCTTTCTTTATCTTCTCAAATGACCCCCTACCCCCCGGGAACTATATGGTGATAAACTTTGTTCATGTTTTAAAATTGTGTTTTCAAGAGGGACCTGTGTGAATTAATATTGTTCCAGTTTGTCTTATCCTAATTTTTTTAATGTGGTGATAATTTTAATTGGTCTGAATTCTCATATTCTATTTTCAAAATTTTATAGCTGAACTAAATCTTTAGAGTGTCCAGTTGGCTAAGTGGTTAGAGCGCTTTCTTCTGTTGTCTAGTTTTCTACTTCTTTATTTCTGTCAAGTGCCTGAAAACATACCTTTATGTGTGTGTAATATTTATTTAGTGTCAAGCTCCAGTGTACCCATATATAAATGGGTATCTGATTCTGCTGTTGAGTTAGGGAAGACAAAGGCGTCAAGTAAGGGAACTAGTGATACCCACCTCACAAAATAAGCTGGATCTAGTATTATGAAGTCTCTAACACTTCCACTCCCCTATGGCAGTATCTGCTAAATGACTACATTTACCTGTTACTAAATCTTTACTTTTTTGTGCTTGAGGTCCCCCTATAAGGTGTTTGCATATACGTGTCATTGTGCTTGTTGATTCTGAATATTTCTTAAAAATAGTAGACATTTTCTTTTATAGGTGCTGGCTGGAATGACAGTTGTTAAATTACTCGTGCGTAGGAGAAATGGGAGAATGTTTTATTTTCAGTGTTTGAGAAGTCCAGGCTGGTCAGAAATGTGATTGGTTCATATTTCAGAGGACAGTGGTACTTCAGACATACGTGATATTATGTTTCTTCTATTTGTGAATATATCAACTTGTTAAACCTGTTTGGTTTTCTTACTTACATTTTTGCTGTGAAGTGCAGTAGGGAACTGAAATTTTGTTTTTGAGCCAAATGTGTCTTGGCCGCTGTGTTCCTGTGTTATTTTAAGATGTCTGAATTTGTCTATCCATCTATCTCTTGGTTCTCCCCATGTCCTGAAACCAGATCTTCTAGTGTTGTAAGTACATAGTGGTAACGTATTGGGCCCCATTATCATGAGGTGGTCAGACCATTTAGTTTTCTGTCTATATTACTTGATGCAGGGCGTAGTACCTACAATTTTTATGATGTCACCATTTCCTATTCTGTCTTTCCTGGTAACTTTAATGGCTTTTATTAAGCATCTCCTTCACATGATGTGATTTTCCTCTCCTGTGCTTTGGTTATAGGGACCATGTTTGACACTGATAGCAAAGAGTTGGTAAGAATATACTGTTTATCAGCTATTATTCAGTTTCCATACATATTCAGATGTTTGAGTAATGATGACAGTTGGTAAGTCACTGCACTGGCTTTTTGACATCTTGTTTCAGTGCATCTGTCAAGTCTTCTATTTTCTGTAAAAGTGCTTTCTAGGTATTTAAACTCTGGAACCTGATTACGCTTGGTGTTCCAGATATGTATGTTAAGTGGGTCTGGTGATCTACTGATCTACTTAGTTTCTGTCTTTGATATGTTGGTCTTCATGTTGTATCTTTCACAAGTTGAATTAAGTGCATTTGTATGGTTTTGCAATTTGATTTTGTCTTCTTACATTAGACTTTGATCATCTACAAAAAGTAACTCATTCAGTGAGCCGTATTCTATTGATTTTCTGTATGATGCTATAACCAAAGTAACAGTTGTCCCATAGCAGAAACTGCCATTGGGGAAGTGTTAGAGACTTCTAGATCCAGCTTTTTATGAGGTAAAGTGGCCAAACCCCATCCTCGCTGCTTTTTTTGTTCCCTCTCTTGCAAAGAGAGTCAAGTTGCCATTTGGAGCTGGGTAGACTGGAACATGACACTACCAGGTTTTTATTTTTTATCAAAGGTTTGCATCACTTCTGAAATCTTCATTTCTGCAATATAAGGAAGGCACTACATTGCTTTAAAAGTAGGTGCCACATTTTCTGTTGTTGTTTTTTTTGTTTATACATTGATTTGATTGATGACTTGTTACTGAGTGCAACATTTGTAATTTAAGTTTGTGCTTTGTTGACAGTTCTACGAAGAAGACTCGAGTTGAAACTCCTGTAACTAACCAGTCCCTCCAGAGGACGCTAGTCACCCTCAGTGAAAGCATAGACAGTAAGGTAAATGAATAGTTTTGACGTTTCAAATTTTAGAATGACCATTGGGTGGACTAGACCCAACATTTTCATAGTTTTGAGTATTCTGAGAGTAACATTGTAACTTTATTAACTGCCAGACTGCGACCTTTAAAATGACCATAGGGTGGACTAAATTCAACAATTTCATAGTTTTGAGCATTCTGAGAGAAACATCATTGTAACTGTATTAACTGCCAGACTGTGACTTTTAAAATGACCATTGGGTGGACTAGACCCAGCAGTTTCATAGGTTTGAGCATTGTGAGAGTAACATTGTAACTTTATTAACTGCAAGACTGTGACCTTTAAAATGACCATTGGGTGAACTAGATCCAGCAATATCATAGATTTTGAGCATTCTGAGAGAAACATTATTGTAACTTTATTAACTGTCAGACTTTACTGGACTGGCTCAGACAGACAAGAAATGGTCAGAAGCATACATGAGAGTCTACAGGCAGTTTCTGAATGGTGTGAGGAAACCTACTCCAAAATCAATCCTAACAAAGCATGTGTGCTATGGTGCTCCCTGAACAACTCCATATTGAAAGCAGATCTCCCAGACATTACTCTCAATAAGCAGTCAATTGAACGACACAACAAGCTCAAATATCTTGGAGTTACTTTTGGTCGCGGGCTATCATACAAGTACCATGTTGATCACATCATACAGAAATGCAAAAGCGGTCTAGCAGCCCTGAAAACAATGGCTGCTGTGCACCTCGAGCAGAGACTACTGTTTCTTCCATATCATCATCTGGTCTTGTCAGTAGCTGAGTATGGCCTGGGAATACTCACGCTGTCAGTATCGCAATGTGAATGACTGGAACGCATTCAAAATGAAGGGATGTGTTTAGTCTTGGGCTGTACATGAGATACCCCCATTGTGACAATGCGGTATATGCTTGGCTTGCTGTCTATTAAATCCAGATATGCGATGGCTCAGGTAAAAGCCTATATGCGAGTAACCACAGATAAAAGTCATCCCCTCCACATGAACATAGCTGACATCAAGGGAGTATGAATAAAGAGGGGGATGTCATGGATGGCGCAGGCTGAGTCAACTATTCGACAGGTGACCACAGTTGAAAACATATTCAAGGGAGAGGAGTAGAGTAGGTCTAGTCAGTAATTGGCGACCTACCAACATGTCATCATCAGCCTTGGCAGAAAATGCAGAGCTTGGGGCAATGGAAAAGCAGAACTGGAAATTGATCAACTGATAAATGAAAATGTTGAGAATAATGATGCCCTTTTGTACACTGATGGGTCTGTAGCCCATGGTGGGAAATCAGGTTGGGGCTTCTCGGCTAGAATTAAGGGCATGATCATCGCTGAACATAGCGGGGCCTACATGACAACAACCTCCAGCATGAGAATTGAGGTAGAGGTAGCTACTGCTGCTTTAAGGTAGTTGTCTGAAACTTCATTGACGAGCAGTTATTGTGTCAAGACTTTCAGTCCATGCTTCGGAAGATCCAAAATGGATGGCTATGGCATGAATGGAAAACCTCCATAGCAGCCTCAAATATTCAGGAACTGATGTGGATCTACTGTCCTGGTCATGCAGGGGTACGCTGCAGTAAAAGAGCTGATAGACTAGCTTCAAGAGCACCTATAGAGGGTGCGTTGGATATGGATATGGGAGAGATACTGAAGACAATTAATGATCACCTGTTAGAGAATGACTGCAATCGATGAATCATCACGGCTGAGATTGCTAGAGTTTGGCATTAGGCATGGGACTGGCAGGAATGAACGTATGAGATGATGCATCCGGCATATGTATAATCAGCGTAACAGGAACTGTTAGCATTCATACCCTTTGACATGTGCTGAGGGAGACTGAGCACCTATGGGTTTGCCCAGAGTGCAATGATGTAGATTCTGAACAGCAATAACTGTCAGACTGTGACCTTTAAAGTTTTTTAGTTTTCAAGCTTAGGCTATGCTTATTAATTTTTCAAGACAGTTAAAACAAAATTAAGTAATGTTAAAACAGTTCTTGGTTTGCTTGGAAATGCATCATATTATCCTTTCATTTGTGTTAGCGATAATGTATTTATTCATTAAATATCTGAAAATCTAAACGAGAGATTAAAATTACCCAAATAAAAACAATGTTGTCGACTCGAGTCAGTAGACTCGAACTGGAGTCAGACTTAGTCACCACAACAGCTCAATTTGAGACTTGACTAGGGTTTTGTTATTAGTAACTTGACTCGGGACTTGCCAGTTTTGGCGAACTAACTTCACCATCCTCATTCATAGTTCACTTGTACGGGGAAACTGAAAATGGATTTGGTTAAAATGGATAAAATAACAGCAGTTATTAAATAAAATACTAAAAATAGATTGTTATTTTGACTTATGTTTATAGTGTTTGATATAATTGTTTGAATAACAGCGAGTGTTGCTATGAACAGATTTAGATTTTTTTAAAACGAGACTCCACTTGATACTGCACTTGAAAGCTACAGTTAGGGACTTGAGACTTGTACTATGAGGCTTGAATTTCAATTTGAGACTTAATGGAAAAGGTAACTCTGCCAACATATCTCAGTGAGTGACTATAGATTATCTCCACTTAATTTGATCTGTTAAGTCGTGCCTCATTAATCTTAGTATACGACTTGCAACATCAAATGGCTCGCGGTTCGGCCCAAAAATACAGCAAGCCCTTTGAAGTGGCTCGTAAATGTTGAAAGTCTCTATAATTATTTACTGTCATTTGTTCTAGTTTAATATTTCTAATGTAACTCCTGTGGTTACATTTGCTAGATCTTAAAAAATGACGATAATAAATTATTGAACATCAAAACTTCTGATTCAGAAGAATTTAGAGGGTAAATCAACAGATTTGAGAATTTGGGGGTGTTTCTCCTAGCTAAATATAGTGAATACAGGAATTCAGCCAAAGGCAGTGCCACTTAAAACATTTGAATAAGGGAAATGTTTGTTTCCCGTGACCCAATTTTTGGTCGTGACCTATAGGTTGAAAATCGCAGTACTAGTAACATGAGCACTAAACAGTGGCATGCCTAAACATGCTGCCTTTATTTCTTCTACTTTCGCTGTCTTGCTGTCTCTCTTTCCACCTCCCTCTCAGAGAGGGCCACTCGCTGCAGGCTGAATTGAACTGCAATTGTAGTCACTTCCATTGAGGAACTACTTGCACTATTAACACAAGTTAGTTGGTAGAAGAAAAACAAAAATTTTGTATTTTCAGAATTTTACTTAATTATTTTGCTGTTAATAAATTATAGTTGAAGGGCAGCGCTGTATCCACAGATTTCAAAACATTGAAAGTCAAGCTTATTAAGATTTTACTTTTTTTATATCTGTTATCCACAGGTGACATCAAAATCTCCAGCAGTTTCCAAGCCGTCTGCTCCAGCAACCACCAAAACAGGGGTTAATAAGTCAAAATCAGCAGTGGTCAAACCAGCAGTCGTCAAAACTAATTGTGAGTAATAAATAATTTATGAAAAGTTGCATTCCACCAAGAAGACATGCGCATCATCATAGCGGTAGACATTGGAATTGGGTTGGCCATATCTTTAGAATTGACCCTGACACCATCACCAGAACTACCATGCTATGGACTCCAGAAGGAAAGCGAAAGCAAGGCTGACCAAAAGCTACCTGGCAGAGAACTGGAGACAGAGATGCAAAGTACGAATGAGAGCTGGAGTACCACAGGATAGATGGCTGCCGACTGAGCAAAGTGGAGATAGTTTGTTGCTGCCCTGCAAGACACCGCCAGGCATGATGGTCACTGATTGCTTTGTCAGTTCTTTATCTCTTTCATAGCAGTCTGCAAGTCTCTTCTCTCCATGTGTTTTAAGTCTCTCTCTATCTCTCTTACCCAGGGGATTCCTGAACAAGGACTGTCTTGTAATGCTATCATTTGGTGTCCTCCTAGTGTGACCTATCCTGACCTCTTGTTCGTGACCGGTATTTGCCTTGATCTTTCCATCAGTTCTCCATTGGTGATCTTGTCATCCCATTTCTGTCCACTACTCTGCAGAACGCTGGCCTCTCATGGCAAAGGTGCCGAGTTCTAATCACGGTACCGACATGCTTCAGTCTACCCTCCTGTAAAATGGGTACTGTCTCTTTTCTTTGAGTTAGGGAAGGAAAATGCAGCGAGGAAGGGAACTGGTCACTCCGACCTCGATTCTGGACCTAGTATGATGAAGTCTCTAACACTTCATTCCCCTACAGTAGTAACTGAAATGGGACTACTTTTACCTTACTCTGCAAAAGCACCCATTTATGAAAATCTATCATTTCTTCCTTTTTTTTGTTCTCTATGAGGCATGCCATGCCGTAGGACTGCCATCACAGTTAAGTTGAAGATTCTTTTGTTTTGTGTTGGACTTGATCTCTTTTGATGTCATTACATTTTCACTGGAAACAGTTCTTACCTTTTGTATTCTTATTATGATATCACTGTTTATTCCTCAAACTTTGAAATTCCCCCAGTAACTACACACTGTCTATGATAAGAGAGCCTCGAGTAACTACACACGGTCTATGATAAGAGAGCCCCAGTAACTGCATACAGTCTATGATAAGAGAGCCCCAAGTAACTACACACAGTCTATGATAAGAGAGCCCCCAGTAACTACACACGGTCTATGATAAGAGAGCCCCCAGTAACTACACACGGTCTATGATAAGAGAGCCCCCAGTAACTACACACGGTCTATGATAAGAGAGCCCCCAGTAACTACACACGGTCTATGATAAGAGAGCCCCAAGTAACTACACACGGTCTATGATAAGAGAGCCCCCAGTAACTACACACGGTCTATGATAAGAGAGCCCCCAGTAACTACACACGGTCTATGATAAGAGAGCCCCCAGTAACTACTTACGGTCTATGATAAGAGAGTCCCAGTAACTACATACGGTCTATGATAAGAGAGCCCCCAGTAACTACATACGGTCTATGGTAAGAGAGCCTCCAGTAACCACACAGTCTATGATAAGAGAGCCCCCAGTAACTACATACGATCTATGATAAGAGAGCCCCCAGTAACTACACACGGTCTATGATAAAGAGCCCCCAGTAACTACACACGGTCTATGATAAAGAGCCCCCAGTAACTACACACGGTCTATGATAAGAGAGCCCCCAGTAACTACACACACACACACACAGTCTATGATAAGAGAGCCCCCAGTAACTACACACGGTCTATGATAAGAGAGCCCCCAGTAACTACACACGGTCTATGATAAGAGAGCCCCCAGTAACTACATACAGTCTATGATAAGAGAGCCCCCAGTAACTACACACGGTCTATGATAAGAGAGCCCCCAGTAACTACACACAGTCTATGATAAGAGAGCCCCCAGTAACTACATACAGTCTATGGTAAGAGAGCCTCCAGTAACCACACAGTCTATGGTAAGAGAGCCTCCAGTAACTACTTACGGTCTATGATAAGAGAGCCCCCAGTAACTACATACAGTCTATGGTAAGAGAGCCTCCAGTAACCACACAGTCTATGATAAGAGAGCCCCCAGTAACTACACACAGTCTATGATAAGAGAGCCCCCAGTAACTACACACAGTCTATGATAAGAGAGTCCCCAGTAACTACATACAGTCTATGGTAAGAGAGCCTCCAGTAACCACACAGTCTATGGTAAGAGAGCCTCCAGTAACTACACACAGTCTATGATAAGAGAGCCCCCAGTAACTACACACAGTCTATGATAAGAGAGCCCCCAGTAACTACTTACGGTCTATGATAAGAGAGCCCCCAGTAACTACATACAGTCTATGGTAAGAGAGCCTCCAGTAACCACACAGTCTATGATAAGAGAGCCCCCAGTAACTACATACGATCTATGATAAGAGAGCCCCCAGTAACTACATACGATCTTTGATAAGAGAGCCCCCAGTAACTATTGACGGTCTATGATAAGAGAGCCCCCAGTAACTACACATGGTCTATGATAAGAGAGCCCCCAGTAACTACATACAGTCTATGATAAGAGAGCCCCAGTAACTACGTACGGTCTATGATAAGAGAGCCCCAGTAACTACATACGGTCTATGATAAGAGAGCCCTCAGTAACTACACACGGTCTATGATAAGAGAGCCCCCAGTAACTACTTTTGGTCTATGATAAGAGAGCCCTCAGTAACTACATACGGTCTATGATAAGAGAGCCCCCAGTAACTACACACACACACACAGTCTATGATAAGAGAGCCCCCAGTAACTACACACGGTCTATGATAAGAGAGCCCCCATTAACTACACACGGTCTATGATAAGAGAGCCCCCAGTAACTACACACAGTCTATGATAAGAGAGCCCCCAGTAACTACACACGGTCTATGATAAGAGAGCCCCCAGTAACTACACACAGTCTATGATAAGAGAGCCTCCAGTAACCACACAGTCTATGGTAAGAGAGCCTCCAGTAACTACACACGGTCTATGATAAGAGAGCCCCAGTAACTACACACGGTCTATGATAAGAGAGCCCCCAGTAACTACACACGGTCTATGATAAGAGAGCCCCCAGTAACTACACACGGTCTATGATAAGAGAGCCCCCAGTAACTACACACGGTCTATGATAAGAGAGCCCCCAGTAACTACACACGGTCTATGATAAGAGAGCCCCCAGTAACTACACACGGTCTATGATAAGAGAGCCCCCAGTAACTACACACGGTCTATGATAAGAGAGCCCCCAGTAACTACTCACGGTCTATGATAGGGACCCCAGTAACTACATATGGTCTATGATAATATTGCTCATATTTAATAGAAATAATTACGGAACATTTTTATTGAATCAAAATCAAACCTGCCAACAACAACATTTAGACCCATCCTTAAGGCAGCGTAAAGGATGAAATGATAGAATTAATGTTTTTGCATTTGCAATTTATATATATATATTTTTTTGTGTGCGATGTTTTTGTTATTCAATTTATTTACTCCATTAAAACAGCTACCAAGATTTCTTTCCAGCCTAATGGCTGAATAAACATTGAAATTTTAGAATTTATTTTTTTGTTTGTTTTGCGTTTACAAATTTAGTGCTTCTTATTTTTAAACTTGTTTATTTTTGTTGAGTTTTATTCATTTAAAACAGCTACTGAGATATCTTCCCATCTTCAGGGCAGAATAAATAATGATATGGTAGAAATTTTTTTTTTTATTACACATTTTTTGCTTTTTTTTTTTTTTTTTTTTTTTTAAACTTATGTATTTATTTTGAGTTTTATTCTGTTGTAACAGCTACCAAGATTTCTTCCCACCCTCAGGGCAGAATAGAAACAATGATATGGTAGAAATAATTTTTGTGAGTGTTATTAAACACATTTTTTGCTTTTTTTTCTCCAATTAAATGTTTTTAGTTTTGTTTAATTTATTCTGTTAAAACAGCTACTGAGATATCGTTCCATCCTTAGGGCAGAAAAAATAGTTTTATGGTAGAATTAATAAAAGTTTCTGTTAATTTATGTGACAGATGAAAATTGAGCACCCTAGGATCGAATGCATTTTAATCTCACCTGCACCCCTCATTCTTTGTCAATCTAATTGCTCAATGTGTTTCCCATGTGTTTCCTTGATTAGCAGGCCTAAAGTTATCGCGCAAACAGTCATGCCTTTCGCTAATCTGTCTTGTTTCTAGTTAGCCACGCCTACCTGGTTTTTTCACACGATATTCAAGCAGATATTGTGATTCCTAAACTGTCATTTCTTCATAAGGGGGCGGGCTAGGGCGTATGCTGGCTGTCAGATTACTCACGTCCGGCATGTTCGCCGAAGATCTGAAAATCTTTTGTTGTAGATTAGCACCAGGTAACTGAGCAGACGGGGACCCCGTACACGGGAAAGAAATCTCTGATGAACCGGGATCAAAAGACGACTGCTCACGAGCAAAAGTCTCTCTGGTCGGGAAAAGTGTGAAAAAATCCTTTCATTCAGAAAATCGATCACAGTTTCCCCAATAAACAGACAGACACGGGAAAAATCACACTAACTAAAGATTTCTTTCCCATTTTGATTTTGGTTTAATGATAATAAACTCCATAAACCTTTAATTACTGTGTTGGTCTACCCATTACCCCATATCTGTTATACGTAGTTTGTATTTACGTTTGTGCGTTTATATCACCAAATTGGTGTGTGTACATGAGTGTAGGGTAACTAGCAAAAATTGTTTAGCCAGGAGAGTAAGGAGTCTGCAGGTAAATAAATGTCGTAAGATAGGCTGAATTAGAGCAATTAATCGATTCAGAGACTGTCCTTCCTCTTACCCCAGCACCCTTGTGAATCAACTATTTATTTCTTACCCCTTACTATCACAGAGTCTTCACTATCGTCCTCCACTCGGACGGGACCACTATTTCTAAGACCTATCTCAATAAAATTTACGACAATTTACAATTTTTTTAACTCTTTTTTTAAACTCGCTAAAAAATTACACGATGAACAAATTTTGACATACCCTGCATTCAAGAAACACACCTAAACTCAAACCACAGATTTTCTGTAAGAGGATATGAAACCTTCCGGCTTGATAGAGAGGGACACAAGGGAGGAGTACTCATGTTAATCAGAAACTCCTTGCCTAGCAGAGAACTTTCTGTTGCTACAAACGGTCAGGCAGAAATTATAGGAGCTAACATCACGATAGATGACCAGACCGTTAGAGCGTACAACCTATATGCCCCCCCCAGATAAAGATCTTTCACTAGCCACAATGGAGATAAGGCGCACCAACTGCTTGGTTGTTGGTGATTTCAACAGCCATTCAGAAAGGTGGGGTTACACAGAGGCCAATACCCGTGGCATTGAGGTAGAGGACTGGGAGATTGACTCAAATCTGCAACTCATCAATAGAGCAGATGATACACCCAGCTTCTACTCAAGAAGATGGCAATCAACCTCAACACCCGACCTTGCCTTCTCAACAGGAGACATCAACCATAAGATCGAACGCATTGTGCTCAACCAATTGGCAGACAGTGACCACAAACCGATCAAATTAATGATTAATATGGAACATACACTCCACTTCCATAAGCCATTACCCCGCTGGAACTACAAAAATGCCAACTGGAACAAGTTCTCAGCACTGACAGATGAATACTGTGGCTTGATAAACACCCAAAACAAAAGAATTGGAGAAATAGCTGACGGATTTAATAAAGCAGTTCTGAAAGCTGCCCTAGAATCAATACCACGAGGGGCAAGAAAGATTATAAGCCGTACTTGACAAAAGAACTGGAAGAACAGATTACAGAAGCCAGAAATGTAGCAGAAAAGGACAAAACAGTTGAGGCAAACATCGCCTACAAAGCTATCTCTGCAAAATACAGGAAAACATTAAACTGTTCAGCCAAAAATAGCTGGATCAAAACAACAGAAAGTCTTAACCTCAACAAAGATGGAAGAAAATTATGGAGGCTCGCCAAAGCCTTAAATAATGAGGAATGCAAAAATAAGGACATAGCCCTACAACAAAATGAGAAAATACTCACAAAGAAAGAAGCAGCAAATGTCTTTGCTCAAAAATTCGCACATGAGAGCCAGATAAATGTTCCACCTGACAGAAAACAGGAAATTTTCAAAGAGCAAGAACCAAAATATATCAATTGTTCCAGAAGAGCACATGACAGCAAACCTCACCATGAGAGAGCTAGAGGCAGCCATTGTATCCCTAAAGCAAAGAAAGTCACCTGGAAAAGACGGGGTAACAAATGACATGCTTAAAGGGCTAGGGCCTAATGCCAAGAAAGCCCTCCTCAAGATTATGAACTATAGCTGGAAGCGTGGAATTGTACCACAGGCCTGGAGAGAAGCAGTACTAGTTCCAATCCTTAAAAAGGACAAAGACCGAATGGACCCCAACAGCTACAGACCCATCAGCCTTCTAAGCTGCACGGGAAAGCTTATGGAGAGAATGATCAATACCAGATTAAGTTGGCACCTCGAAGAATAACAAATTCTACTGCACCAACAGGCAGGCTTCAGGCAACATAGGTCTACAGAGGACCAAGTCACCTACATTGCACAGGAAATCAAAGATGCTTTCCAAGAAGGAAAGCACACATTAGCAGTCTGGGTAGACATGGAGAAAGCATTTGATAAAGTTTGGAAAGATGGACTAAGAGTTAAAATGCTTAAATATGGAGTCTGTGGAAGAATGTATAACTGGATCAGTCACTATCTAACAAACAGAACAGCTAGAGTCTAAGTGCACAGACAATTAAGCAAAAAGACTACAATGGAACATGGAGTCCCACAGGGTGGGTCCTTTCCCCAACACTCTTCCTTATATATATATATATATATATATATATATATATATATATATAAATGATATAACAGAAAACATCCACAAGAATGTCCACAACTTCCTCTATGCTGATGACCTGGCCATGTGGACTTCAGAAGAATACATCACCACAGCAAGAGTGTGCATGCAGGATTCACTGCTAGCCCTTGAAAGTTGGTCCAGAAAGTGGTTGCTCAAAATCAATGAACAAAAAACAACACTCACTATTTTTACCTTGTCCAACAAACCACAGCAAGCAAAGCTACAACTAAATGGGCAGACAGTACGAGAAGATGAAACACCAACATACTTAGGAATCACACTAGACCGCTGAATGACGTGGAAATCACAGATAACCAAAATACAGCTAAGGGCAAAATTTCGCATGGCCATCATGAAAAAGTTAGCTGGTACCACATGGGGTGCTGATGAGAATATCCTCAAAAAGCTGTACACAGGCAGAGTGAGACCTTCTATGGAATACGGCATCACAGCTTGGTCAGTGGCAGCAAAGTCAAATTTTGACAGAATAAACAGACTCCAAAACCAAGCAGCACGTATTATAACAGGGGCCCTAAAGTCCACAAAAATCAACCATTTGGAAAACATTACAGGGCTACAGTCAGTGGAGGACAGACGTGACAGCAGAGTCCTACAACAAGCGGAAAAATTTAAGAGACTCGAAGGACACCCCATGTTCCAAAGAATGAATAGGCTAGGAAGAGGGAGGATCAAGCGAACTAACTTTGTGACCCAAGCAAAAGAAAAAATTAACAAAAATACCATGCTAGCAAGCTCAGTTGCAAAGAAAATACCAACAAGCACAACTATCCCACTGTGGAAAACAAGATGCTTTCCTGAGTTAAAATCTGATATTCCAGGCATTGAAAGTAAGGGAACACAGACAGAAACACAAAGAAAGTGTTTAGCAACCAAGTATATTGATCAAAAATTCCCAGCAAAGCTTTGGACACATGCATATACTGATGGTTCAGCAAAAAATGCAGTTGAAAATGGGGGTGCCGGCATCCTTATAAAATTAAAGAATAGAATCCACTCTATGGCAATTGCCACTGGCAAATACTGCAATAACTTCAGTGCTGAAGCAGAAGCCCTGAAACAGGCAGCGGAAACTCTTATTGAATGCAAAGCACAGGTGGAAAAACAGATAGTAATCTTTACAGATACCCTCTCAGTAATAACAGCGCTGAAGAGCCACCATGCTAAAGGATTGAAAGATCTGATAATCTCCCTTGAAAGACTGGCCAAATGCTTCAACAAGTGCACAATCCAGTGGATACCAGCCCGTTGCAACATACCAGGAAATGAGGAGGCAGATAAACTTGCTAAGGAAGGAGGTGCCTTACAACAAAATGATATAGAGACAACTTACGCAATGGCAAAGACTGCTATAAAGGCTACATTCAAGTCAAAATGGGAAAGAGAGCACCCGGGTCATTTGAAAAATGATGCATATCATCAACTATCCAGGAAAGAACAGGTCATCATTTTTTATCTACGGACTGGACACAACAGATTGAGATACCATCTATACCACAAATACAAAATTGGTGCAACAGATCTCTGCACCTGCGGTACCAGCCCGATGACAGTCGAACAACTGCTGCAATACTGCCCAACCTACAGTAATGAACGCAGTAGCATATGGCAACAACCCACTTCTGTCAACGAAAAACTGTTTGGAGATGTCGGGAACCTTGAGTTGACTACTGCCTAAAATGTGGAAGTTTGAAGGCGAACGAGGAAGAAGAAGAAACTTTTTTTCTTTTTCTTGTGTTTTGTTCTGTTAAAATAGCTACCAAGATCTCTTGTCATCCCCAGGGCAGAATATAAAAAATAAAATGGTAAAATGAATTTTTAAATTTTTTTTTTAATATTTACAATTTTTTTGCTCTTTTTATTTCAATTAAATCTTTTTAGTTTTGTTGAATTTATTCTGTTATAACAGCTACCGAGATTTCTTCCCAGCCTCAGGGCAGAATAAACAATGGTATGGTAGAAACAGATTGAAAAACATTTTTTTTAATTGTGTCAACACCAAATTTTGTTTTGCCCTGAAGAAGATTCTATTTGACTTATTTTCCCCCTCACCAAACTACTGCTTGATTTTTAGTTGTTACTGTAATTAAATTTTACCATTTCAATTTTTGTCTCTAACAGGGCCAGATGTGCTCATCTGTGGCGTATGTAAGCTACAGTTTACTAGTCTTCATAGCCTTGCTCAACATAAGAAAATTCCATGCCAGCTTCGCGTCAGCACGCAGGCCAAAGATGAATCTTCCAATGCAGGTATGGCATGCAGTTAACGTCATTACATAGTTCCTTAATGTATTTAGAACTTCATTGCAGCAGTCAAAACCTTTGGCTCCCTTGGGTGCATAGGGCAAAGAACGCATGCTTCCAATTATCTTGGTTTTTTTTTGGTTTTTTTAACCGGTTTCTCTTTCCATTCTGATTTCTTATCAGTGCCTAACAAGTTTTGCTGAAGATTTTTTTCCAGAGCACTTATTTGCTTTTAACGCTTTCTGTCCCACGGCAGTTTTTGTGTTTTACTGAATCAACATTATTAACTCTTTCTGTCTCACAGAGGTTTCTGTGTTTTACTGAATCAACATTATTAACTCTTTTTTTTACTGAATCAACATTATTAACTTTTTCTGTCCAAAGCAGTTTTAAGTTTTACCCTATCAACATTATTAACTCTTTCTTCTTCTTCTTCCTCGTTCGCCCTGAAAAGGACGGTGGTTGCGTTGTGTCTGTTTACGCCGTAGCTGTGATATCTGCACCTTTCGGTCGACACATCCGACTTCAGCACGGCATTTTTTAGGACCGGGTTTGCCTTCCCTCTGCGATCCGTACTCGCTCAGCCAGACTGCAATGCTGCAGACTGTTTCCAGGACCACCACGTGGAGGTGGAGTACGGTCTTGACCAGCTCTGGATCGCTGATCCTGATGCAAGCAGTCAAGCTATGGGTCGCTGACTGCATTCACTATTGCTGCATCTTTGAGTCCCGATAACTCTTTCTAACCCAGGTAGTTTTACATTTGACCCAATCACACTTATTTTTTTCTGTCCCAAGTAGTTTTGAAGTCTTTAACCCAGTCACCATTATTAAAGAACTGCCTGTAATTGATGGGAAAATTGAATGGAAATGACTTGTGTAATGTGATATGTTAGTGAGTTGGGAGTTAACCTTTGCTTGATGTTTGGTTAAGTTCCATACAGTTCATTCATTCAATGTTTCATTCATCATCTTTCAACTCCCAGAGGAGCATAGGTTATCACCAAACTTATGCCAAGTCTTCCTGTCCCATGCCATCAGCTCACGGTCTTCAACATCATTTTGATTTCTATCTCCAGGTCTCTTCATGTGCTTTTCGGTCTACCTCTCTGTCCCTGGGCTGCCAAGGACTGCCATGTAATGCTATCTACAGGTTTTCTCAATATGTATCCTATTCATCGCCAGCTTATTCAGTTACATATGGTAGTTACTGATAACTAGTGATATCTGAACCAGATGTAGTAAATTCTGTTTGTTTGGTAGACATATTCCCAGGTTAAGCAGGAGTCCAGCCATGTTTGATTTTGACTCTCAACAGGGGATGGTGATGAGCCAGCCAGCCTGCTGTGTGCCACCTGTGACGCGGAGTTCAACAGTGCATGGGCTCTGAGTGTCCACTGTACTGAGGAGCACAAAATTAGCATTTATAAGACAGAGGTAAGTGGATGGCATGCTGTCATAGTAAGCCATGGGCTTAGAACTTGGGTACAGGTTACAAGATTTTCTATTTTGCCTTTCAGCACATATTGCACTTTGTTTTTTCCCTTCCTTATAAAATGTTGTCAACAGAAGGATTGAAATGGTAATACAGGATCACTAACTGGTGATAAGAACCAGACAAGTGCCAGAGGAACAAGAGATGAAAAGAAGATGCTGGCAATGGATAGGACACACATTGAGGAAACTTGTTGATAGCATTACAAGAGAGATAAAGGGAGACAAAAAAAACATAGAGGAGAAGAAAGCTGGAGACAGAGGTGAAGAGGTAAAGAAGTGTAATGGCCATACCCAGATAGCACATCACAGGAGGGCTTGGAAGGTCTTTGTAGAAGGTTTATGCTCCACAGTGAGCTGAAGGGCATTGATGATGAGGATGAAAGTGTTTGGCCAGATTTTTTTTAAAGTGTTTCCATACTGGGTTTTCTGCTTCAGTTTCCAATCTTCCTTATCTTTGTTTGTCTGTTTTTATTAAATATTTTGAGCATTTTTGAACACAGTATTGTTGTTCATGTTGTTTAACTGGGGTTGCAGAGCTTGTTACTTTCTCACAGCCAATGTTAAGTTGAAGAACCCTTGATATTAACCTTTAGCACGCTGCATTCTCTTCCAGAAAACTTCCCCTGCAGCTGCATTCTTTTTCACAATGCCCCGTTTTTATAGTGGGTGACTTGTAATGACTATAGTTTTTGTGTTTCTTGGTCAATTGCTATAATTTTTGGAATTTATATAAATAAATGAATGGTGAATCTGATGATATAAAATTTGTTTGTGTACATGTTAGATGTGATAGGAAGAGAGGAAAGGAAAGATGAAAAAAACGATTAAAAAATTAAAAAAAAAATTTTTTTATTTTATTTTAAAATTTAAAAAAAAAAAAAAAAAAATAACCAACAAACGAAGTGTCCATATCTAAATTATCTCTTGCATCTCAATGAAAGTCATTTGACCAATACAAATCAAATGACGATCTTTTCGTTACACCCATCATCAGTAGCAAAGCAACAAACGCCCATGTCAGCAGTGACATTCGGCCGTAACCCTAAATCTTTCCGATAAATCTAATCCTAATCCCTAAACTTTTACATACTAGCAATGACATTCCACTTTCGTTTCGATCTCTGTCATCAACCATATTCTGAGAACCGATATTAGCGCTTATAATGACAAAAATCTCATCCCCACCGCATGGCGTCAGAATCCAATAAAATTAGAGCGAAAATGGCCGCGTGTTCGATGCCGATTCATTTCGATTAAAAAATTCACAGAAAATAAACGCGGATGCACCCATTACTTAAAAAGATCGGAAACGGAAGCTAACTCTCTCTCAGATAAGTTTAAAACTTAACATCCGGGGGTGAGATCACGTGTACACACATTCTAATGCTAAAAAATGTAGCGTGCTAACCCTCGGTTGTTCGACAGCAGCGTGCTAAAGGTTAACTACACTGTAGATCCTGTCTTTTCCTGTGGATTTTTTGCCATTCTGAAACTTTGGTGGGTCATGAGTTTCTTTCTCGGGTATGCTATCTTGGCTTGGAATGCGTTTAAAGGATCTTTACATCTGGTTTCAAGGAAGAAAGGAAGGCGGATTACTGTGCGTTCCCCACCATCCATGAGGGTTGTCCATATATGCAAGGCTAAAATTTTATGCTCTGGTTCTGAGTTGTCCCATGGAATTGCCATGTCCTGCACAGAGCCACCTGCCAGCTCTCCTTGCCTGTCACTTACTCATTGTGCCTGTCACTTACTTCACACAGCCAACCAGGTAAAAGCTAGGAGGTGCTTCAGGGTCTAAGTTGGAGATCTAACCCTGAAATCGATGTGAGAGCAGCTGATATTTCTTCGCATCCCTTGGACACAATAGATGGAAATACAGCACAGAACACTGTCCACTCCCAAGCATGTCGTAAAGGGTGAATGCTAAGAGTGCGCAGGCTAGTCTGTATGTTCAAACAGCAGTTGTTTGGCTCACAGTAATTATTGATGAAAAGCAACACATGTATTAAAATGTTCAATCAAATCACCTTCTTTTAACATCAAATATGAGCTGCATTTCAACGATCCCATCACTTTATTACACAGACAGATTCTCATCGTGTCCTGTATCCATTGGTTTGATTCAGCGAGTTTCATATGCAATTCAACAACATAGTATTCTTCACAAAAAGGCATATTTCATTCTGTGGATAGTTCAACATAAATATTTATACATGGGTAATCTCCCACATCCCATACTCAGTAGAACGCAAGTCCATGCACATACAATAGAAGTAGACTTCTAACCAGTTTACACAATCCAGCTATCAGACATGCACATACAATAAAAGTAGACTTCTAACCAGTTTACACAATCCAGCTATCAGACATGCACATCATTGTCTCCTACCCATATCCATTATTAGCTGTACCACAGCTCTGGAATCTGTATCATCATCACCACTCTTAACAATTAACTACCACAAGCCGCTGTCAGCGGCTCACAAAATAATCACATTTGGACCGCAAGCCGCTCAGAGCGCCAATCTAATTTTAGTAATAAAACGAATGAAAAATGTACTGAAACACTCTCTGATCTGGTTCAAGATTTTAAGTTGCCACAGGAAAACAAATTCCCAAAGCATGGTTGTTGTAGAACACTGGAAAATTGATATTATGTTCATATTTTTCAGCGTTTTGGGTTAGTTACCAAATCTTGTAAAACTGTTTACCGTGGCAACTAGTGATAGGACTACAAAAAATGCGTGTACATCTCGTCTAACGGCTGAATAGGATAGAAACGTGTTTCAGCAATTGACTGATAGATCTAGCGACGAGGACAAGAGTGAAAACGGTGTGCACATTGATTGAAATTGTGATTTTGATAGAGATGGGGCGCAAGCAGTTATAATTGTGAAAATATTGCAAGTCCTTGGCCATTGGAGGGCCGTTAAATAGCAACAACCTCCATTAGAGTTACAACCGGTGTTTATTGTAATAGTACATTCATTTATCTTTAAAATGACGTGTAATTCATAAAAATCTGTAAACAATTACGAAAACTACAGCTTACTTTGTGCAAACACCTACAGGATGAAAATGGAAAAAAAATTTAATTTGGCTAGTGTGTTTTTCAATTCGGTAGTTAATGTGTTAAGCTCCTCAAGGAGCATAGGTTTCAACAAGTTTATGCCAGGTCCTCTAGTCCTGGGGGAGCCACAGTAGCATAGTGGTTAGTGCACTGGCTTCCTAGCTCAGTGGTCCATGGTTCGATCCCCAGATGAGGTGGGATTTTTTTAAGGCCGCAAACGGTCCACCCAGCCCCAATTGGGTACCAGAGCAACTCTGGGAAGGTTAAGGCGGCCGGCGTGATGCTGACCTCATCACCCCTAGTGTGCCGATGGTCGAGAAAATATAAGCCTAACATCATATTCCCAATATGCCTCAATGGACGTGTAACGGGATCCTTGACCCTGTAGTCCTGTGCCGTCTGCCCAAGGTCTTTCCATGTCTTTTACATCCTTTTCATTTATGTCTCCAGTTTTCTTCATGTGTTTTTCTGTCTCTCATTACCTCCCTTACCCCGAGGATTCCAGAAGTACTGGCCTGAGTTATCTCCAGTATCTGTAGTTTGGGTACTATTTCCATAACTGCTGCTTTCCATTTGCATTCTTCTTCATTAATCCTTTTTTTTCTTTTTTTTTTCTTTTGCCATTTTGGGTTAAACAGCAGCTCACTGATCCGCCATTTCAGAACTTATATATTTGTGCTCGAGGTAGCCATCCAAGACTGTTAGTCTTATATTGTCCAGAAAACCAGTGACGAAGATATATTGTGGGAGCCGCAGATTGGCGGAACTTCTATCTACAATAAGTATTACTGCAGGGTTGATGATAACCTATTTAACAGAAGTACACGGCCGACGTTAGGACGAGGCCTGTGCTTCCGGCTATTATACTACAGCCTGATATGTGCAATTGGCGGGGAGTGCCAAGTTGCACCTGTGTGTCAAAGTAACTAAGGCATCTGACGCGTTTAGTCAGAGACGCCAAGGGCGACGCTACGAACTGTCATTATTGAAGAACTTTGCTATTGACCATGCACGTCTATTCTGATGTTTACCTTTTTGAATGCAAAATGTATACCTATCGATGTCAGGTCAGCATGACCTTGTTACACTGACTGTTCCTGTTGATACTATGTGTCCGTCAATAAATGTCTTGAAAACATGCCTGCAGTGTCAAAGCATCCTTGATTACTGCATGTGAGAGTATGGGTTGCAGGATCTACATCTATACGAGCCTAAACACATTCGCGCCTTCATTCGCACCCACACTCAATTCATCATACGCTCGCACTACACATCTAACAACATGTATACTGTCTTGGGCCAGTGATCACATCAACAAGGAAAAAAAGACAGTTACACTGCAACGTTGGCTATTTTCTTTGTCTCTTGTCTGAATAAGACAAATCATCTTTGTCTTGGTTTGTTTCGCATTCTTTCAACCGAAAAAATTAGGAAAAGCCATGTTTCGTATATCCTTGGCAAGACTCATTGTCGCTCTATCTCTCCTAGTAACATTAATGGCTTTCCTTAAGCATCTCACCTCACAGGGTGGGATTTTCCTCTTGTGTGATTTGGTTAGGGACCATGTGTGTGATAGCAACATCAATGAAAATCTACTTGGCACGAAGTCATTGTGTACACAATTATTTCTGTTCAGTGAGTAACAGGAGCGCTTGTACGTCTGGGGGTTAAACTACGAAAAGTGATATCGTCCTTACGCTATTAAGAAAGTGGACACGGGTGTCCTCAATGACTGGAAACTATTATTGGATCCCTGAACATCTTGGACCGATTGTCAAATCTACACCCTGCAGCGTCTTCGTCGACACACGACAAAGTAAAGAGCAAACTGTTTAGATTGTTCCTACAGGCATCTCTAGTCGCATGTGAATAAGTAGACTAGATTGCATTACATTTCGACGGAATTATTGTGTCGGGTCCTTGGAAACTTACTTATAAAAGGTTGGTTTTAACTTATTTTCTTTCTAACAGTTTTTTTTCCATCATTTTTCTTAACTTCCTTAATTATTTCACCAGGGTTGGCGTTAGCTTTTTTATACCTAAGATAATATTTGCATTGTAATATCGCAGCATGGCAAGGTATTGAAACAACATCCTGACGATCCAGGGCCCGATTTAGTCATGAGCTAAATAAGCTACAGCTTAGGGCCTCACAGTCTGTTGGGACCTCTTTTGCTAAGTTCAGTTGTTACACGGCCTTATTATCTGTTACCAAATAGGGCCTCTACAGCTTTCTATAGCTTAGGGCAGGGGTCGACAACCCATACGCTTTTGGGATCTACTTTGGTAACACTGAGCCTTCTAAAGATCTACTTTGGTAACATTGCACATTGCGCCATCTGAAGATCTACATACACAAATATATATATATATATATATATATATATATATATATATATATATATATATATATATATATATATATATATATATATATATATATATATATATATATATATATATATATGTATGTATGTGTGTGCGTGTGTGTAATTTTAAAAGCGGGGGGTGAGAAATGAGGAAACTTACAAAGAAAATATCACGTTCCTATCTCAAGAAGTTCACAAATATACTGTATTTTCGTATCGTGATTTTTCATTGGGAATGCAGAAAAAGTACTTTTGATCCCGGGGACGCCGCGATTTTAAATTCCGGCTGGAGAGGTCAAGTCTGAAGTTTGCCTAATTTAAAGTCTTTTACTGTCCCCGCAGTCGCTGAAAGATCTACCAAAATAAACGCCAAAGATCTACCGGTAGATCTAGATCTACTAGTTGCCGACCCCTGACCCCTGGCTTAGGGCCTCACCATTGAACAAATTGAAACTGATTTTAAAAACATGTTCGCTCAACAATGAGTCAAACGCGTTTGACAAATCTGGCTTTTTTTTTTTTCTACAGAGTATCAATTTGCAAAGAAAATGAATTTTGATGAGGTCATAAATCAGTCTGCAGACATGAAGGCTCAAATGTGGAGTTTGTGAATCTTGTCCACTAACGTTTAAAGAAGAGGCTGAAAGTGATGCTTTATTTCCTCTGTGTGTGTATATTTTTTTTTTTGCAAATGAAGTGTAGTATTACGTGTTAACTGAATTTTTAAAGTAAAGCATTTTTTGTTTAAATTACAATTTGTTTAAACAAACTGTTTAAACATCTATATGTAAGCATAATGTATTTTTCTGTTGTGTATTTTAATTTCACAATTTTTGTCTGGGAAAAGCCGGGGTGGGGGTGCCAAAGTAAAGCTCAGCCCCAGGTGCCAAATGCTTCAGGTCCGCCGCTGCAGCGAGGAAGGGAACAGGTCACCCCAACTCATAAAGCTAGATCTAGTATAGTGAAGTCTCTAATACTTCACCACCCCCACTCATAAAGCTAGATCTAGTATAGTGAAGTCTCTAATACTTCACCACCCCCACTCATAAAGCTAGATCTAGTATAGTGAAGTCTCTAATACTTCACCACCCCCACTCATAAAGCTAGATCTAGTATAGTGAAGTCTCTAATACCACTCAACAGGCACTTGAACAGAATCTAACCACAACACGTACCACTCAACAGTCAACTGAACAGAATCTAACCACAACACTGTAAAGTGTGATGTAGAGTGGGGCTGTATTGTGTGTTCTCTTTCTTCGGTAAAGCTCCACTATCAATCACTGTAGCATGTTGTTTGTGGTGCCACTACTGTATATGTCCATTGTAGTGTACAGAGTTGTTGAGATCAGGCATGCTCCAGTCTACCCAGCTGTAAATGGGTAACTCACCCTAGTCCTGAGTTAGGGAAGGCAAAGGCAGCTGTAAGCAGTAGTTTCCCTCTAAGGCTCCAGGGGAAGCAGGCCCTAAACTTGGTCAATTCAACCGACGCAGGATGGTGTATATATGGAGTGGCAGTGTAGAGTGTGATTAACGCGAATGGTGGACTGTTCGTGTTCTGACCAATCTAAGCACTCATTCACTTGTGTCTACAAGGCACCAATGCAGACTGCTGGAATCTTTTTTTACACAGTTTATTTAGACGCACACACTGGGACATAACGAGTAAATCATGGGTATATGTTGACACATCAATTTGCAGGCATACATAGTAGATCCCAAGTCATGACACATTCATATATCATGGGTAGTACATCAATAGCTTCCAATGTTATCATACATTATGGCCGCATCCCCTATCTGACTAAACGCGTCAGTGAAGGCGGATCGGTAAGTAACTAAAGTTGCTTTATGTTCACAGTTTATATCATATTATGAAACCACGATAAGGGGTTTCTATCAAAATTGAGATCTCCTTGCCACTGTCCGAATAGTAAGATACATGCCCCGTTCTCTGGACAGTGATTCAAAAATATGATGACAGGAATGTAACATGGCCGCCTTCCTGAGTTGTCGCTCACTCACTCATAGGAGGGTATATATAAGCCAAAGTTAATTTGAAATGCATATGAATAATTTCCTAAAGTTTCTCCATACAGTTCTACAGTAATCCAGTTACTTCACGTAGACATAACTGCTGTATGGAAGCCCGTCATCTTCGTCGATACAAACATGACCCTAGCGTTGCGAAGCATAATATTCCAGCTAGGTCTAACCGACATGAGATCATCAAAAATAGGGTCTGGCATTACCTGGAGTCCGAATCATACATGATACCGTACATTAGGAGAGTCTCCTACAGAAGAAAAACCACTTCATAAATCATTTTTACTTAAGAATGTACCAGCCCTTGAAAATGCGTAACCCGCCATTGTAAACGGTACATCGGAACTCATCACGACTTGTCAAGACAACTCATACTTCCGCTAGAGCGGCATAACAAGAATATAGTCCTGCCTACCCATCCAAAATATACAATATAGGACTGATTCTACTTGTACTAATAATATGTAATACATATGAATTCAGGCCATAAACATAATAAGCAAATTAATCTATTTTCTGGCCCTAACAAATAAGTACGGACATGAGTGCAATATCCATGCGCCGAATCAATATCAAGAACGATTACTCCTATAATCAAAAGTGTAAATCAATCATGAATTATCTAGCTTTACCATAGACAGCATTTTCATACACAAATGAATGAATGTCTATATCTTTTCCATATTAAATAGCCATATCGATTTTTGTAATATGTGCGTCAAAATATGCACGCAACAGATTACCACACCCCTCGGGAAAAAAAAAAGGTACTTTTTTTTTTTTTGAAATACATCTAGGAGCAACATACAATAGGCTCACAACGCACCAATAACAATGCACAGATGATAAGCATAAGTTTTATGACCTTAGAGAAAGTACTTCTCTAAGTATAAATATTTCCAGAGAGGTGTCACCAACGCATACTACAATATTAGCAATGACACAATTTCCACATTAGTTTATACATAAATTTCATCTAAGATATCTTAACATCATGATCATCAAAGACGAAAAAAACATTGAAAGATCAGCGGTGAATAAACATCAATGAACCGCTAAGTAGTGTTACAATCAATATATGATATATTACATATGTGTACACATTTCAACATAGGAACAACTGTATCAAAGTTGTATAACAGTTATGAATCATGTGGGCATCTAGACAAAATATCTGCCATCACATTTTCTGACCCACGGATAATAATAATAATAATAATAAATTCTTTAAGCGCCAAACACGGCGCATAAGGCAGAAACCAGTGCTCTCCAGGTTGTTCGTTGTGACGCCACTCCTCTTAGCTCTTGCACATTATTTAGGCCCAACGTTCTTCCTTCTCTTATTATTGTTCTTCTGAGTGTTTCTTTTGGTCTTCCTTTTTTCCGCTTACCCTCAGGAACCCAAGTGAGCGCCTGTAGTGGTATTCTGTTGTTTTGCATTCGTAGGACATGACCATATATGACCATCGTCTTTTCCTTATATAGTCGGAGACATATTTCTGCCTAGAGTCTTCTCTTATTTGTCGATTAGTCTTGAATTCTTTCCAACTGATGTTCATGAGTTTTCTAAGACATTTGTTCTCGAATGTATTCAGCTTGTTCTCCAATGATTTTGTTATTTTCCAACTCTCACAGCCGTATGTTAACACTGAGATAACATTTGAATTAAACAGACGAAGCTTGGTATGTATATTCAATGATCGTAATTTCCAAATGTTAGATAATCTATTGAAGGCGCTAGCTGCCAAAGCAATTCTAGTATGGATTTCTCTTGTTGTGTCACCATCCTGAGTCATTTTACTGCCTAAATAATTGAAACTTTCAACTTTCTGTAGTTTTTCCCCGTTCAAGATGATATCAAAGGTCTCGTTAGAAAATTTCATAGCTTTAGTTTTAGAGGCATTTATTTGGAGACCAATTTTAACCGAGAGATGACACAAATTATTTATTGCTTCTTGGGATTGTATTTACTGTCGAGCCTGGTTCTGTTTCGGTAACAATAGCTTGTTTTACGATAGTGAATTGTTAACTCACTGATCAACCCTCCGATCCAACCGACCGATTCGAGGGTTTCGAGGTCAGTTATAGGAAAATATCTACACCACTAGATACTCTGGTGTATCTTTTATTCTATAATTTAACATAACATGGTGATATCCATCGAAATATACACATTCCTGATGTTTTTCTTTCGGCGTCTAAGGTGAGAAACGAATTTCACCTCCATCTTGGAAGGGTAGATAACTCTCTCTCACGGATAGCTCGCACCGAAAAATGAAATGGCTGCAGAGCAATCGCGTATCACGTTGATCTCGCGCTCTTCAGATTTTTACTCTGAATAGCCGTAAGAGCTTTCTGGTCAGTTTCCACAATGAAATGCGCGCCAAGAAGAAATCTTTGCAGTTTAAGGATTGACCAAACCATAGCCAATAATTCACGGTCTAGGACCGAGTAATTCTTCTCTGCGGCATTTAATTTCCGAGAAATATACATCACAGGATGCAGAGTTCCAGAGTACTCTTGCATTAGTGCTGCTCCAATCCCGGTGGATGAAGCGTCACTACGAAGAATAAATGTCTTATCCTTAGAAGGCAATACTAGGATAGGTGAAGTAGAAAACATAGTTTTAACCTTATCCAAAGAGGATTGACATTCTTGAGTCCAATGGACTACATTAGGAGACCCTTTCTTTAGCAAGGAAGAAAGAGGTGACATAATGGAGGACAGATTCGGAATGAATCGTCCATAAAATTGTATTAGACCTAAGAGACTTCGCACTTGCTTTTTAGTCTTAGGAATAGAAATGTTAAGTATCTTACTTGTATTATGGTCTTCTGTTTTTAGGAACCCATGACCAACACGGTGTCCTAAGAAAGATATTTCGCTAAAACCAATACATGCTTTCGATGGTTTCGCTGTCAGGTTATGCTCGCGTAAGATAGACAATAGTTCATTTATCCCATTATAGTGATCGTTCCAAGTATCACTGAAAAGACAGATGTCATCAAGATACGCAATGACATCTGAGCGATGAGATAGGATTCGACGCATCATGCGTACGAATGTTGCAGGGGCGTTCATAAGACCGAAAGGCATGAAATTCCATTGGAATAGACCCCTAGGCATCGAAAAAGCAGTAAACGGTTTGGCGTGTTCGGATAATGGAACTTGCCAATATCCCTTAGACAAATCGAGTTTAGTAAAGAAATGAGAATTCGATAGTCTCGTAAGTAGCTCTTCTAGTAAAGGCATAGGTTCAGCATCAAATTTCGTCACTTGGTTCAATTTGCGATAATCCACGCAAAGACGTATGTTATTGTCTTTTTTTCGTACAATAACCATCGGCGAAGAATATGCTGATGTGGATGGTTCAATAATTTTTAACTCTATCATCTCATCCAACTCTTTCTCTACCTGTGCTTGAAAATGTATCGGGATAGGATACGGTCTGACTCTTATAGGACTATGGTCAGTAAGAATAATGTCATGTTGAATGACATCAGTTTGACCAGGAATGTCAGTAAGGACATCCTGAAATTGTTCTAACATAGTAGAAACTTGTTTCTGCTCTCCTGGAGATAATTCGGGAGAAATTGCAACATCTTTCAATGATTCATTAGAGTGAAGAGGAATCATTGGAAAAGGTAGATTTACATCCGAGAAACTCGTTTCCTCATCCTGTATTACTGACAGAGATGAGTACTGTCCATGTTGGACTGGAAAATCGTCCGTTGCCTGGAAAACAGGTTGTAAATAATCCGGACATTCATGGAATTCCGTGAGCATGTTGATGTGGAAGGTTTTACGCTTCCCGTCAATATCGACGATATAGTCAACATTGGAAACTTTTGATATTATATCGTACGGACCTTTCCAAGAAATAAGAAGTCTATTTTCCCTACAAGGTAGCAAGACAAATGCTTTGTCACCTGGACAAAGTTGTCGCAAGCATCTCTTTTTATTGGCAAATTCCCTTGCCTTCTGTTTCGCAAATTCAGAAGAAGCAGTTGCCAATTTGCATGCTTCAATAATCTTGTGTCTAAGTGCGATGACATATTCATAAGAGGATTTTGTGTCATCGACAATATTATCAGCAGTTATAAGATCATGAAGTAAGGACATAGGACCTCGCGGTTTCGCGCCAAAGACAAGTTCAAAGGGAGAAAATCCTGTATGTTCGTTGGCGACCTCTCTATATGCAAAGAGAGCCGCGGGTAAAACCCTATCCCAATCCTGAGGATGATCTTCTGTTATCTTACCTAGTAGGTTTTTCAGAGTTCTATTCAGACGTTCCACCATCCCATTGGACATAGGATGATAAATACTACTCAGCGATCTCTCTATCTTAAGAGTCGACATTACTTGAGACATGGTATCCGATATGAGTTGGGTACCATGGTCGGATAATATTTCTGCTGGAAATCCCAGACGAGAAAATATTAACCAAAGAGCATCTGCGACATCAGCAGTAGTTATGCTCTTTAGAGGAACAGCCTCCGGCCAATGTGTGCACATATCAACACACGTCAAAATAAATTGGTGTCCTCTAGCAGACTTTATCTTAAATGGACCAATGATGTCTATCGCCATTTTTTGAAATGGTCGAATGGGAATGTCTGCAGCCTGAATAGGTGCATCATGGCGTGGACCTCTGGATTTAATCTCTTGACATACTTTACAAGATCGACAATAGATTCGTATGTCCTTATTCACAGCAGGCCAAAAGAAAGATTCAAGAACTCTAGTTTTAGTACGGGAAAAACCCATATGTTCAGCACACTGCGAATCATGAGCGTGCTGTAAGATTTTAACTCTCATATTTTTAGGCACAAGGATTTGAGAATGAATGGACTTAGCGGAGTCTTGTACCATACGTACAAGTACGCCATTCTTCATCGTAATCCAAGATTTACGATTTGTATCCTTATTCGGATCACCTTTTGTTGCCAGAGTAAAGAATTTCTTTAGAGTAGGATCATCTTCCTGCTGTTTTATAAAGGAATCATGGGAAATCTCCAAGGGATCATCTTGGATCTGCGCATCATTATCTTCAGAATGTGAAGATTGCGGCATATTAAGAGCTTGAGCCCTAGTGATTACTGCATTAGCAGATTGCATATTAACATTTTCCCAATTAGAAATTTGCTGTGGAGTGCATTCTTTCACTCCATGAATGCGACCGATGATAAGATCAGCGATCGGATTCGGCAAGAGACATGCTTGCACCTCTCCTGTAAAGAAAGGCGTAGCAATATTGATAATGGCAGTGGAGTACTTCTCCAATGTGCCACCAAATGTTACACATTTGACTATTGCCTGTAGCTCGAGAAGGATTTACGAGTGATTGCCTCACTCCGATGGTAGTGCACCCCGAATCGAAAAGAATTGATACCGGAGTACCATCTATTAGGCCTCTATTGAAGACAAGAGCACCCCTTCCATTATGCGCGATTGACGCAGGGAGAGCGGGAAGCGGGTGACCGCAGCTTAAAGTAGAAACTGTGGTTGGATCGAATAATGTTTTGCATTGCGAACACTGAGATGCTCTAGCAAAATCGAAAGCGGAATTTGCTACACTATTGGAGTCTTTTTTATCATTATTCTGATTACCGGCGTCGTGGAACTCCTGTTGTGCAGAGTTAGCCTGGTAATAAGATTTACCATGTCTTTTGTGTTGTGATCTACCTCGGTTATAATTGTCTCTATAATTATTATTTCCTCTGTTATAACCCCTATTTGGGTTTGAATCATAATATTCATGATCATAATCATCACGCTCATTATACTGAGTATCCCTGTAATATTGGTTTTTTTTGTCTCCATGAAGCACTTGGGTAGTTCCTATAGCTACTCCCTTTTCGAGGATTTCTAAAATTATGGGTACCCCTCGCGTGTCGAGGACTATCAGCCCGATTCCAGTTCTTCGAAGAAGAACCCTGATTTGAGTGGTTATCTTGGTTTTGATACTTATTCCAATTAACCTTTTTATCAAATTTATTTTTAGCTCCTTGGAATTTGTGTGAGTAATTCTGATTATATTCTGTTGCCGAAGCAACTGGCATACTCTCTTTAATGTTAGAGTTACTAAGAATCATGTCAGGGTGTGCCGTGGCATACTGGTCACAATATTCTTCCATTTGCTTTAATGTACTAGGTTTACGCTCATGTAAGAACTCTAGGAATGATTTATTTACCGAAGACATGACTTTGTCTCTTAGCAATAAATCCGTAAGACCATCAAATGTTTTCTCTATTTTGGATAATTCAATCCATCGTGAAAGTGTAATTCGTGCTTTTGAGATGAATTCTGAGAATTCTACACCTACCTCAGGTCTCATTGTTTTAAACAAAAGACGATAACCTTCCTCAGGCAGCTGATATTTCTTTATCAGAGCTGCCCTAATAGCATCATAATTATCCTTGTCGGCCTCTTCAACGAAATATAACTTACTCAGAGACTCCCCTTTTAGATTTTCAGACAACTGATTCACATACTGTGATTTGTCAACATTATGAGCTCGACAAGCACGTTCAAATCTAGAAAGCCAAAATGTTATGTCATCACTGGCAGAGTTGAACGCTGGTACCTTGACCTTGTAAACAAAGGGTTTACCATTACCACTAGATGCCTGATTAACATTACTCATACTTGTCAATTTTAATTTCTCTAACTCAAATTCATGTTCTCTTATTGCTTTTCTCTCTTCAGCTTCTCTATCTAATCTTTTCTGTTCTGCAGCCGCTTCTAATTTCTTCTGTTCTGCAGCAACTTCTAATTTTTTCTGTTCAGCTGCAGCAGCAGCTTCTAATTTGTTCTGTTCTGCAGCAAATCTCCTTTCCTCCACTTGCATCTGCAATTTCTTTAGTTCAGCAGCAGCATCAGCTTCTTTTTCTAATCTTTTTTCTTCAGCCAGAGCTTTTTTCTCTTCAGCAGCAGCAGCAGCAGCAGCTTTTCTCTCTTCAGCAGCAGCAGCAGCTTTTCTGTCTTCAGCAGCAGCTTCTAATTTTTTTTCTTCTATTTGAAGTTTTCTCTCCTCAGCCGCAGCTTTTCTTTCCTCAGCCGCAGCTTTTCTTTCCTCAGCTTGCATCTGCAATCTGAAATTCTCAGCATCTATCTTCTTTTGTTCAACTTCTGCTTTCAGTACTTCTGACTTTAATGCAATAGCAAATTGAGCAGTTGCCCATTCTTCTAACTCTTTCCCAGTCTTATCAAGGGATTTTCCTTGTGCAATAAAGTAATCTAATGTAGACATCTTGTCTTCTTAAATCAGAAACCTGAAAAAGTAAATAAATTACCTTATTTCACTTTAATGGGAGACAAGTCTATACCATAGACTTAGTCTTAGTGAAAAACTTGTATGGTTATTTTGTTTATAATATAACCAATGATAACTTGAGTACCTGTGGAAAACAATAACTGTATATCTTAAATACTGTGGGAGACAAGCCTTACAAAGGTCTTGTATACCTTAATGTAATCAATGATCACTTGAGTACCTGTGGAAAATAATATTTCCTATACCAATCACTTTGGGAGACAAGCCTTACAAAGGTCTTGTACACTTTGTTTTATAACAATAATAATCATAAAGTACTGATCTGTACTATAATATAAGTGTATTCAACTATACCTCCTATGTCATATGTCAACTAAAGACATTACAAAGGACAAACAAGAAAAGACAATCTGAAAACATTTGCAGAGATCAAATTAAATTAAATAGGAGAAATGAAAAAAAATGATCACAGAATCTGTGATGATAACTGCAATAAGATAACAAGACAAATAACGCCACAGTGTATAAACATAAGGGTGTAAAGAACTGAAATGAAAGGAAAGATGAGACCTACAATTATACAAACAAATCAAAATAAAATAAAGAACAGAAAAATATTACAAATACAAATATGAACACAGTCGTCACAGCTAACCAAATATTTGCAAACAATGTTGCATGCAAATTTCAATTAAGAAATTGCTCCCTATAGAACGCCAGAACAAGACCAATATCACTTGGTATTTCCTGTTCTAGTCACCTCCCATCCAGGCCCGCAAACACATAACAATCACACATATAAACAAATAATATATAAACATAAATACATATAAATCATAAATGTGTACATTATATAATGAAATGTGTTGCATTTGCAATGCATTGTACTGTATGCTCAGTTTTAACAAATTAGACTACCACTTTATTGAGTAATAGATTTGCTTTCTAACTGTTACACTGTCCAATTTTTTTGAGCACATTAGAAGATCCAACGATGAAATTTGCACTTTATGTTCAACATTGCTCTTCTATTACAGCAGGATAAACAATCACTAGTTTAGAACACTGACTGTACTGTGCCAAATGTCAACAAGTGCTGACCCAGATATTGCTACACTTGTCAGAACAGGTCAAGCTGACATTGATTGTATAGCTGTCCTACTGGTGTTGATGTGGTCAAACAAATGTTCTTACAACTGTCAAATGTGATTCTCAACACAACAAGACTGCGTAGGCTGGACCCAGGAATCTGGCTCACCACTGTAAAGTGTGATGTAGAGTGGGGCTGTATTGTGTGTTCTCTTTCTTCGGTAAAGCTCCACTATCAATCACTGTAGCATGTTGTTTGTGGTGCCACTACTGTATATGTCCATTGTAGTGTACAGAGTTGTTGAGATCAGGCATGCTCCAGTCTACCCAGCTGTAAATGGGTAACTCACCCTAGTCCTGAGTTAGGGAAGGCAAAGGCAGCTGTAAGCAGTAGTTTCCCTCTAAGGCTCCAGGGGAAGCAGGCCCTAAACTTGGTCAATTCAACCGACGCAGGATGGTGTATATATGGAGTGGAAGTGTAGAGTGTGATTAACGCGAATGGTGGACTGTTCGTGTTCTGACCAATCTAAGCACTCATTCACTTGTGTCTACAAGGCACCAATGCAGACTGCTGGAATCTTTTTTACACAGTTTATTTAGACGCACACACTGGGACATAACGAGTAAATCATGGGTATATGTTGACACATCAATTTGCAGGCATACATAGTAGATCCCATGTCATGACACATTCATATATCATGGGTAGTACATCAATAGCTTCCAATGTTATCATACATTATGGCCGCATCCCCTATCTGACTAAACGCGTCAGTGAAGGCGGATCGGTAAGTACTAAAACTAAAGTTGCTTTATGTTCACAGTTTATATCATATTATGAAACCACGATAAGGGGTTTCTATCAAAATTGAGATCTCCTTGCCACTGTCCGAATAGTAAGATACATGCCCCGTTCTCTGGACAGTGATTCAAAAATATGATGACAGGAATGTAACATGGCCGCCTTCCTGAGTTGTCGCTCACTCACTCATAGGAGGGTATATATAAGCCAAAGTTAATTTGAAATGCATATGAATAATTTCCTAAAGTTTCTCCATACAGTTCTACAGTAATCCAGTTACTTCACGTAGACATAACTGCTGTATGGAAGCCCGTCATCTTCGTCGATACAAACATGACCCTAGCGTTGCGAAGCATAATATTCCAGCTAGGTCTAACCGACATGAGATCATCAAAAATAGGGTCTGGCATTACCTGGAGTCCGAATCATACATGATACCGTACATTAGGAGAGTCTCTAACACAAACTCTAGTAGAGACACAATCTCCTACAGAAGAAAAACCACTTCATAAATCATTTTTACTTAAGAATGTACCAGCCCTTGAAAATGCGTAACCCGCCATTGTAAACGGTACATCGGAACTCATCACGACTTGTCAAGACAACTCATACTTCCGCTAGAGCGGCATAACAAGAATATAGTCCTGCCTACCCATCCAAAATATACAATATAGGACTGATTCTACTTGTACTAATAATATGTAATACATATGAATTCAGGCCATAAACATAATAAGCAAATTAATCTATTTTCTGGCCCTAACAAATAAGTACGGACATGAGTGCAATATCCATGCGCCGAATCAATATCAAGAACGATTACTCCTATAATCAAAAGTGTAAATCAATCATGAATTATCTAGCTTTACCATAGACAGCATTTTCATACACAAATGAATGAATGTCTATATCTTTTCCATATTAAATAGCCATATCGATTTTTGTAATATGTGCGTCAAAATATGCACGCAACAAACACGTACCACTCAACAGGCACTTGAACAGAATCTAACCACAACACGTACCACTCAACAGTCAATTGAACAGAATCTAACCACAACACGTACCACTCAACAGTCAATTGAACAGAATCTAACCACAACACGTACCACTCAACAGGCACTTGAACAGAATCTAACCACAACACGTACCACTCAACAATCAATTGAACAGAATCCAACCACAACACACTCCAGGTTGTCAGCTATGTAACTACCCCTACGAAACTGTTGACCACCACCTCTTTGTGTGCCCAGCACTTGATGATGTTAGGAAACGCTTCTTCCTCCGAGGCCAGATAAGTGGAACACCTTGTACCAGATAAGTGGAACACCTTGTACCAGATAAGTGGAACACCTTGTACCAGATACGTGGAACACCTTGTACCAGATAAGTGGAACACCTTGTACCAGATAAGTGGAACACCCTGTACGGAGAAACAAAACAACTTGCGAAAACATGCAGATATCACTGCGTGGCATTGGGCCGAAGGGCGAGAGCCCAAGCGCCGCTGGATCAATAAAATCAACATGTCTCTTTTGCACACATTTTCTAACCTCATCTGCGGTCGCCCGACTGTTCTTTTGCCATCTGCTCGTAGCGACAGAAAAGCCAAGCCATCTGCAAAATTTAGATCATCAAGCTGTTTAATCAGATTCCGCTGTATTTCATTTCTATTGTGTGATGTCGATTTTTTCATAACCCAATCTATTGCTGTACGAAAAGAAATGGAGACAAGAGGCATCCCTGTCTCACTCCCGTTCTTATCCTAAACGGTTCTGTAAGTTGTCCTTCATGAAGGACTCTCCATTTATGTCTTCTTTATTAAGTTAATGAACTCAATAATACCTCATCACTTTCCAAAGTGAGTCTCTGTCTACACTGTCAAATGCCTTTTCATAGTCCACAGATCCGAGGTATAGCGGTGAATTCCATTTCAGTCTTTGTTCACCTATTATTCTCAGTGTGGCTGTCTGATCTGTACAGGATCTGTTTTGTCAAAAGCTTGCTTGTCTATGGACTCTTTTAATCTCTCAAGGATGATTCTGTTTAATACTTTTCCTGGCATTGATAATAACATTATTCCTCTATAATTAGGCAACTTGACCAAATAACTTTCCTTCCATTCTGCTGGTATTTCTTCTCTCTACCAGACTCTGCCAAGTAGTTTGTATAATATCTCTATAGAGGTATCAATACCTGTTTTGATGGTCTCTGCTGGAATGCCAACTGTACCTTTACTTTTCCATCTTTCAGAAACTTTATGGCTTTCACTATTTCTTCTCTGCTTGGTCGTTCACTTCATTTGTGGCTCCTCTTCTTCGGGCTGGAAGTCTGGGGGATTTGTTGGAGCTAGTCTATTGAGATTCCTCAAAATGTTCTACCCATCTCTTCATTTGTTCTTGTATTTTACTAAGCAATTTTCCATTCTTATCTTTGATGAGGCGAATTGCTTGTTTATACTTCTCAGTTAGATTCTTTTTGTTGTTGTACAGGTCTCTCACAATTCCTTTGGCTGTAGCTTCCTCTGCTTCTCTTGCCAACTCTTCAATATACTTCCTCTTGTCTCTTTTGATGTTTCTTCTTACTTCTTTGTTTGCTTCTATGTACAGTTCATAAGCCTTGGCTTTGGATCTTCTGTTTAAATCTGCTTTCTTGTTTTTCCTGTCTTAAATCTTGTTTATGGTTTCTGTTGTTGTCCATGCTTTGTGCTGTTTTCTTTTTCCAGTACCTCTCCATGTCTCGTTCTATATATTTTTTATTTCTTGCCAGTGGTTTTCCGTATCTTCTACACCATCCAGCTGTTGGATACAGTGATTAAAATTGTTTCTCCTATTTCCTGATTTCTTAGATATCCCACATTATGCTGTTGTCTAAAGCTATGTATTGTTGTAAATTTCTTGTTTTAATTTTGCTTTGGCTAACAGAAGATGGTTATCTGACACATCTGCTCCTCTATATACCTTTACATCATGTAATGATGAGCTAAACTTCTTATTCATGAATATCTGTGGTCTGCAGGGTTCATAGCAAATTTCTTCAAGCATTTTCCAGGTCCAGCACGTGATTTTCAAGGATGGGAAACTCTAATAATTTCCTCATCTAATTTTCTCAGATATAATTATCACTTTGCTGACCAGCAATCCGGAGCATTACCGTCTCCCATTACCAAGGGTGTTTGCAGATTTCTTTAAAAAGAACAGTTTTTTTTTTTTTAAATTCATAAAAGATTGAAAAACAGACATCTTTTCCCAGTTTTTAGTGAATTTGTTCAACGTCGGCGCAATAAAATGTTAGTGACATGTATGGTAATGAATAAAATAAGCTTGATTGACGTATTGATTTAATGATTAACCACGTATATCAACATAAAAGGCTAATAAAATTGTGAATAAAATGCAAAAAAAAAAAACTATTTTTCGTGTTTGTCTTTTTTGAATGTATTCCGCGTCTGTGGCATCTGACAATGAGCGTTTGTAAATGTTTGAGTAGTTAAGTACCTCTAGTTGGAGTCTGAGCTGCTTTTTTCATTAACTGGGGTTGAAGTTGTAGCTGTAGGCCTCTGCAACAGTCTTTGTCTGGATCGTTGATAATCCTTGACTGTTTGGTATAACTTGAAGCAGGGTATCAGGCATTGAGGTACATTGCAATCTGGGCAGTACATGCAAGTCTGGCTTCTGTTCCCTGCAGCCGTACACACTTTACAGTCTGGTTTGTACCTTGCCCTTTCATATTTATCAATGAAGTGGTGCTCAGTAAGTCGTGTTGTTGTGACCTGTGGTTTTGAAGGTGTCACATTGTGTCGAAGAATAGCAGGTTCAATAAGAGTCATACCGTACTGACATCCTGATCTTTGCTTTGATCTTTTTTTTGTAGAGTTGGCAGTGTTGTAGGTTATGTGCCCATTGACCAGGGCAGTTTCAACTAAGAAATGATATAAAAATAGGATCTGTGTTGGTAGAGGTAGTTTGCACCTAGTTGGCTGAACTGGTCGACACCTCCCATACTTTTGCTGTATTTTTCTGCAAGCACTGGCTTCTGAATTGTTCTGCCCTAAAGAATTTGTCTTTCTAACTGTCTTGTTTATATTATCATTGGAGTGAACAGTAGATATAAGGTTAAATCTTTTCGTATCATGCCAGGTGACTGTCGGCATGCCTTATCTTCTGTCGCACAAAACACAGGATGATTTGTCTTTTTCAATTTGAGTTGTTTTTTCTTCAGTGCTACAGGAAAATGATTCCTATTTTCAGCTACTGTTCCAAATGCACCAATCTGAATTTCAGGTCTTGAAATAAAGCTGAAGGCTGAATAAAAACTACCACAGAAGAGAATATGTCCCTTGTTGCATATGAAATTTGAATTAAAACTATGGTGACTTTTCACTGAAAACAGAGTCCAAATAATCTCAGCTGAGAGTTTCTTCCTTGGTCACAAATGATGTCACATCTGTAGGTCTCCTAGTAGTGTTAGACGTTTTTGACGTGTCCGAGGGAGTAGTGTTAGATGGTTTTGATGTTTCTGAGGGAAACACTACTCCATGGGGCACTACTCCATGGGGTTGTGTTCTTTTCTGTTTAAAAAAAAAAAAAAAGGAACACACAAATAACAAATAATGAGTAGACCTAAGCTATGTATATTTACCAAGTCAAAGTTCTAAACACACGAATAAAATAGTCAAACAATATTTGACTAGAACAAAAGTTAATATATAGTAATTGGGAGGGTGAAGGTATGATGATATCCTTATAACACTTATGATAAGTGAAAATCTATTAAATATCTAACTGGAAACATCAGGCCTTTACACACACACCTCCGCCCCATCTTTACTATCTTTGTTTGATTTTTTTGTTGGGGTTTGTTTTGTTTTATCGTTTGTTTGTTTCGATAAAAAAACATTTAAAACTATTTTTAAAATTTTAAATAACATAGGCCTTTGCACAAAATTGGTAATTTTCATTTATCTTAATAATTAATTACAGCGATTTGACAGATGTGATGAAACTTTCATGCATCGGCGGTTATTCATGTTATCTGGAATTGAAAACATGTAGGCCTAGGTATATCCTAATTATAACCCTGCAGTGGAGAACGGGATATGTCTCTTCATCATAAATATAATAAAAAAGCATTCAAAATATATTTATTTCCAAAAAATGTGGTGAAATGAACAGTGGGACATGGTCTGATAACAGGGTAGGCTATAGGATATGGAATCGCCATCAATTTCTATTCCTGACCATCTTAAACTGTGTCAAACATATTCCCGTAAGCAGTTGTAAACCAAGAAATTTCATTCAAACACTAATTTTGGCCATGGTTAAAAATAAAACTAAATAGGCCTACATTGTAAATTACAGACGCAAGTACAGTAGGTCTATCTATAAACTGCACTTATGTAAATATGTTTTATAAATGAGATAAATGAATTTATTAGCCTACTTACCTCAGTTGAAATGAACGATTTAACACAACTTGAATGCGTAGAGACAAGTTCTTGGTGTTTTTTTAAAGTTTTGGCGAGGCGCATCCCGTTCAACCTAGTTGGTTATATTAGGGCGCATGTCCAAATATAAAAGACCCTTAGGTCTGAGGTTATAAATCAATTTTTTCCCAGTAGCTTTCAAGTAACAACAGAGGCGAGCGCTAAAAATAAATCTGCGTTCACATCATTAACGCAAATCGCCAAAAACGCAAATCGCCGAAAACACAAACCGCCAAAAACGTCTGGAAATGGATTTAGTGCGCAAAGGGAAGTAAAAATTCTACGGTAACAGAAGTTTAACGAAAAATACCACCAATAACCGAAAATGGACAACTTTCGATTTTTTTCCAGGTCCGATGCGGGAAATTCAAGGCTTTTAGCCATTTTTCCAGGCTTTTCAAGGCCTGGAATTTTTTTTCTTCCGTTTTCCAGGTCGCTACGAACCCTGGGTCTGGTGATATCCATGTTGCTTTATGTATTCCTTTATGTGGAAATAGTTTCCTCCTAGTCCTATTACCAGTTGATGTGAAGCACAGAAGTTTGTAATAGTTCCCCATTCTTGTTCATCATACCTAATCCATGTTTTCCCCTGATTTCTTTAAAGCCTGTGTTGTCTGTTCCTATTTTTGCATTTAGAACCTCCATCAAAATTGTGATGTCTTATTTTCTCTTTTTATCCAAGACATTTTGTAGTCTGGTGTAAAATTCTTCTTTCACATATTCTTCTTTATCATTTGTTATTGCATAACACTGGATGATTTTATATTTATTATCTATTTGGCTGTTTTAAACATTGCTGTTATAATTCGGGGTCCCATTGCTTCCAATTCTATAAGTGCTTTCTGTGCTTCATTAAACTGCATTAGAACCACCCCTTCACTGTGGGGGGGGGGGGCGCCGCACTTTCTTCCTCATGTCCTGAGGATAACACCATTTCTCCTGTGATCAACTTCTTCCTCTCTATGCCCTTCCACCTTGTCTCGCAGAGACCCAGGCTATCAAGTTTTTTACGGGATGGGGTAACCAGCCCCTATGACCAACCCTCCTTAGTCACTTTTAATGACATGCCTTGTAGTGTACAGTGTCATTACTCTTTGCTTTCCTATCGGGCGGGCCCCCGGTAACTCACAGGTGACTCTGAGCAACACATGAGTTAAATCCTTTGTTATTTACCTAATTTCGGAACTTATAAAAATGGTCAACTCTTGTTAAAAATAAAACTGTAATCTTGAGAGAGAGATAAAGATAAAGCATTCAAGAGATAAACAGAGCTAGAGGAAGTGAGGAATACACATGTGAGGGTTGGCATTGGAGAGAGAAATACATTTATGGCAGTGATATGAGATCAAGACAGAGCATATTAATTGTAAAATAGAGAAAAAAAAACATTCAGCATTTACTGAGATGCATCATACAACCAGAGTAAGAGAAGCAGTGGTAGACAGAAATATACAGGGTGGTCATAAAGTCTTTCCCTGATTTCAAAAATTAAAAAAAAAAAAGTATTCTGTGCAGAAACATTGGGTTTTTTGGAAATTGCAGCAAAGAGCATTAATTTTTTTTTGCTACCTTTGTAGGTTGCGCACAAATCATCTTTTTCAACATGGTGTCAATGAAGGAGAAAGCGCAGTGTGTTTTATGGTATCACGAAAGTAAATCGCCGTTGACAGTGCAAAGAAAGTTTAGAAGGGAGTATGTACAAGATCCTCCAGATGTTAAAAGCATCAAAGCTTGGTATATAAAGTTTACGGACACTGGCAGCATCGGTGACATGCCCAGAGCAGGTAGGCCTCGTGTGAGTGAAGAAACTGTGGATGCAGTGCGCACGGCATTTCAACGCAGTCCTCAGAAATAAACCTATCGTGCCTCAAGAGAAGTTGCAATCCCTCGAAGCACAGTGTTGAAAATCCTACACAAACGGCTTCAACTCTATGCATACAAGGTACAAATCGTTCAAGCTTTGCGGCCAAATGTTTTTCCTCGACGTGTTGCATTTGCTAAAGAGATTTTGCAATGAATTGATGAAAATAATGATTATCTTACACATATCGCTTTTTCTAATGAAGCTACATAACAAACGGCGCAAATGTTGAAATCTACAAATAGCATTTTTTAAAAACTGTTTTAGTTCTGGAATAATTTCCAAAAAACCAATTGTCTCTGCACAGAATACTTTTTTAAAAATTATTTTTGAAATCAGGGAAAGACTTTATGACCACCCTGTACAGTATATGGAGAAGAGAACTGGAGACAACAATTAAAACGATGATGTGGATAGACTTTGAGCTGATGGTGGGTGAACAGATTTGGCAAGATTTTGTTGGCCTATACTTCAAGCTGAAAGGCAATGTTGATGATGATAAATAAGATCTCATAGGGAATGTCTGGCATTGATTTTATTTCAATAAAAACATCAGATCATAAAAATTACATTTTCCAACACATTTTCAAGATCTCCTATCTTTGCCTGTAACTACAGTAACTTACTAGGCAGCAATATAATCTTCAACCTATGGGTTTGCCCGGAGTGCAATGAAGTCGATTCTGATCAACAATAACAAATTTTTCATTTTCTCCAACATTTCAAAAACAATCCTGTTGTAATGAAAAACAATGAAATAAAAAACTCAGAAAATAACCTAGGCTAAACTGTTTTTATTACACCCTTGAGGGCTTTACAATGATGCAGACTTCACCCACAAAAAATCTTAGACATAAATGTAGAAGTGATTATAGGCCCATGTGCTTTGCGTAAAAGCCCACACACAAAAATGTTTCTTGAGATACAACTGTTAAGCAGTCCTCTATCAATCACTGAATATGAAAATAAACTAGGTAAAATGGTTTTTTGGAGCCATGGTAGCGCAGTGGTTAGTGCACTGGTTTCCTAGCTCGGAAGTCCATGGTTCGATCCCCAGTTGAGGTGGAACTTTTTAGACCACAAACGGCTCCGGGGTCAACCCAGCCTCATGAATTGGGTACCAGAGCAACTCTAGGAAGGTTAAGGCGGCCGGCGTGATGCTGACCACATCACCCCTAGTGTGCCGATGGTCAAGAAATATAGGCCTAACACCATATTCCCAATATGCCTCAATGGGCGTGTAATGGGATCCTTTAGCTTTACCCTTTAAATGGTTTTTAAAACCTCTTCGAGGGCTTACTTTGGCAGCAATATAAACAGAGTTGGAGGGACAGACAGTGGCATCAAAATCAGGATACAAGGCAAGAGGGGCTTTCATTGCACTTGGAAAGATAAGGAAATCAAAATAAATAAAGCCCAAGATAAAAATCAAACATGGAGGGCGACAAAATCAAAATGTTACAGACTTTCATATAATGGGGGCTTGCATAAAACAGAAGGACTGAACTGTTTTGAGAAGATAACCAATGTAGGAACTGATGAGAAGAACCAGACAGCTACCAGTGGAATGGAACATGAAAAGAAGATGCTGGCAATGGATAGGATACCTTGGTGATGGACAGGTTACACACTGGGGAAACCAGTAAATAGCTTCACAAGACAGTCCTTGTTCTGCAATCCCCCAAGGTAAGATAAGTAAAGCGAAACTAAAACGCACAAGAAGACAAGAACTGAAGACAGAAATGAATGGGATAAGAAAGACACGGAATAATCTTCAGTGAAAGGAACAGGCCAAGAAAAGATTGTAATTCCACGAGTGTCACATAATGCGATTGTGATTCGATGTCTAGGTAATCAAAACAAAGTGAACCCCATCGAAGCAAGTGTTATGCTAATAGCTTGACCAATGAAATGAGAGCTTGCTACACGTAGTGTCCGAGATCGTCTAGGCATAATAGGGGAAGAGAGAATCGTAGAAACTTGGATGTGTTTCCATTAACAGTAGAGAGCAACACGAGGATTTATTCTGATAAAGCTAGTCTAGTTATATAGTACAGAATTGGAGCTTTCTTCTGACACCTGTATCATCGTGGTGTGAGCAGTATAAGCGGAGAAAAAAGGTGTTTGAAGGCAGTAAAACTGAAGTTATTTGCAGTGTTTCACTGTTTCGGATGCCTTGGAAAGAGATATAAGGGTCAGAAGTCAGAGAAAGTTAGCTATAACGATAGATCCTAATCGTCTGAGTTGAACTAGCTTTGGATGAAGCAAATCGGTTGGATATTAACTGAGAAAGGCCTATTGGAAGTTTTAGAACAAACACAGGTTGTCTAGGAACGACAGATTCTTGAAGTGTTGGAAAGAACGAGGGATGAAACATAATTGCCAATCAGCGCGGAGTTCACGGATTCACGCAAGATGGCCAGATGAGAGAATAAATACGTGGGTAGTTGGAAGTGGGAGGACACACACGAAATCAGAGAACGCAGAGGACAAAAGGAGAGACCGAGTCTTGTATTCCTTCACAATTGAGTATTTGTGATAGCCTGCCTTTGCCAGAATGTCCTGCTAGTGTATTTCCGAGAAGATCAGAGGTTTTCGGTCATGCATATAGAACTTAAGCCATAAGTGAGAACCCAAGTGTTATCCTGCATAGCGACACGGAACACTAAAGCTGGTCTACCTGGTTGTGCTGGTATCCCTACTACATGGGAAGATCAGCCGAGTCTATATAGCCATGTGGAATCCACCAACACTGTCAACCATCATTTAAGGAGCACTCAGTTAAGTGCAGAAACAGAAGAACATTTAGATCAATTTATGTGTGAAGAGTCACGTCATATGAAGAAAAAGACTGGTTAACTTTTTGTCAGAAAAGCAGAGACACTGTAATTCAGTTAAAGTATACACTATATCACTGTGATTTCTCTGGATATTGTGTGAATAGACAATTCCTATCCATATAGCATCTCCATCAATTCCGAGAACAGAAGAAAAGAGAATGATTATAAATAAATTGATTTTAATTGTAACTCGGATTTTGTTAATTTCATAAAGTTATCATCGGCGTCTGTGGCCTAATGGATATGAACGCAGTTTCATAATCCAGATATACCAGGTTCGAAACCTGCTGCAGGCGGTTTGGTAGCAGTTCGCTTTGTGTGGATTTTTAACAATGGTATAAGCGCCGTACCGTTCAGAAAGCAATGGCAAGCTACTGAATGAAAAAATTGCCTTGAAAAATCACAAAAAGCCAATAAAAGCTGGGGTTGATTGCCACGTCCTGTAAAGGATAAGCAACTAACTAACTACCATTGAGTTCAATTTGAATTTCATTGTTAGTTAAAGCATAGGATAGTTATTACGAGAAGATGCTCTAGGCTCTTGATCTGCTTATTACCACCGGACCAGGGGTCTTTACTGTCTGACTATCATACACCAGTGCTCATTTCTCAGACTGGGGTGTGCTCATGTCTGAGACTGGGGTATATCGTGGAGTTTGTCATTATCATGGAGAGTATCATTATTCTTTATTGAACTACCATTGACTGTCATCAAGACAACAACTATACATACCATCTCATTACAATGAGATTCCTTGGTCTAGGTAGTTGCTTGATAGCTCCAATACCTGATTCTGAGGGACGTAAACCATCAGCTGAAATGATGTTGCCTATGTACTCAACTTCTGACTTGAAAAATTCACATTTGCACTGGTTACACCGGAGTCCATGTTGATCTAGGCATCTGAACAGTTCTTCTAGTGTTTGAAGATGTTCCTTGTCAGATATGCCAGTGACAATTATGTCATCTAAGTAATTTGCACAACCTTCCAAACCTCCTATAATTTGCTCAATGAAATGCTGAAAAATGCAGGTGCACTTGAAATTCCAAAAGCTAGCCTCTGATATTGATATAAGCCATGTTGTGTGTTGATGACAACAAGCTTTTTAGATTCATCATCAAGTTCTATTTGTAAACAGGCATCTGAGAGATCTATTTTGGTAAAGTGCTTCCCATTTTGCTATTTCTAAAATTGTCCCTCATGTCTAAGAAGGGGGTCCTGTTCAACCTGAATTTGAGAATTTATGGTTACTTTGAAATCTCCACAAATTCTAACAGTGCCGTCTGGTTTTGGTAAAACTACGAGGGGCGTTCAGAAAGTAATGCACCACATCGTTTTTCTCAGCTAATAGTGAAGATAGAAGCATGAAATTTTGCACACTTCAAATATGGCATGTGCCAATTGTGTGCACCAAATTGCACCGCAACCGGCCAAATAATACGGCTGCCCTAAACCATTGAAATGGAGCGTGTTAGCAACTTGCGTTATAAACAGCGAATTATGATAGAATTTCTCGTTGCAGAGAAGGAAACTGTTGTGAATATTCACAAGCATCTATGTGATGTGTATGGAAGTTTTGCAGTCGACATGAGTACAGTCAGTCGCTGGGTTCAGAGAATCAAAGAATCAGGAAGTGGAGATACGGAGCTGCTTGATCGGCCACGCTGTGGACGTCCTGCCACATCCACCAACGCAGAAATGTTGAAATGCGCTGAGGGCATTATTCTTATTGATAGGCGAATCACTACTCAACAATTGGCCTTACAGCTGTCAGTCAGCATTGGTAGTGCAAATGCAGTTATAAAAACTCTCTGATTTTCTAAGGTTTGCGCAAGATGGGTTCCTCGAAGTCTCACAAATGACCACCGATTGCAAAGGAAAGCAATTTCTTCTGAATTGTTGGAGCATTTCAATGCTGATGGAGAGAACTTTTTGGCTAAGATCGTTACAGGTGACGAAACCTGGGCACATCATTTTTAACCTGAGACAAAAAGACAGTCAATGGAGTGGCATCATCCGCAATCACCAAGAAGAAAGAAATTCAAGACAATTCCTTCAGCTGGAAAGGTCATGATCACTGTCTTTTGGGACACTGAAGGTGTGATTCTTGTGTACGTTATGCCAAGAGGAGAGACAATCAATTCGCAAGCTTACATTAAGACATTGAAAAAACTCAATCAACGTTTTCGCAGAGTTCGGCCGCACACGAATCCAGCAGACCTGCTTCTCCTTCACGACAATGCGCGCACTCACACAAGTCATACACCGTGGGATGCAATCACCAAATTGGGTTGGACTGTACTACCCCATCCACCCTATAGTCCCGATTTGGCACCCTCTGATTTTCATCTATTTGGTCCACTTAAAGATGCACTCCGTGGGACAAGGTTTGAAGATGATGAAGGAGTGATTCATGCAGCGAAGAAATGGCTACATGATCAAGACAAAATCTGGTACGGACTAGGAATACACGCACTTGTTTCGCGCTGGCATAAAGCCGTACAAGTTGATGGGGATTATGTTGAATAATACCAATGTTTACATGACTTATCCATGTATATTGTGTATAAATTTCATGCTTTTTGAATAAACAGCTCCTGAGAAAAACGATGTGGTGCATTACTTTCTGAACGCCCCTCATACAATAGGTGCAGTCCAGTTGCTAAAATGTACTGGTTTCATTATTCCTAAGTCTTCCAACCTTTTTATTTCTGCTTTGACTGCGTCCTTTTGTGCAAATGGTAGCTGGACGTGGCTTGTGAAATTTCTGAACTGCATTCTGGCGAACACGTAAGTGGGCCTTGAGTGTTGTGCATGTTCCAAATCCTTTGTTGAAAACTTTAGGAAATTTGCTGCAGAATTATTTCACTTGAGCGATGGCTCTGACCGAATAAAAGAGTTCAACCATATTAATGACTTCTGGAAGAACTTCGTTTTTTTCTGTTACCGTAAGTCCAAAGGCATTGAACCATGGTATACCGAAAAGATTAGCCCCATGAGGTGTATCTGCAACTACTTGCCTTAGTGTGCGTACTTTGTCACCCAACTTGACCTCAACGTTGATCCATCCTTTGATTGGGATGTTAACAGCTCCATAGCCTTAAGTCGAGAATTAGGTGGTTTTAGGCGTGGTGATCCGATATCAGCGTATCCTTTCAAACCAACTAAGGTGCATGAGCAATCTGTGTCCAAGAGAAATTTTACAGGTTTGTTATTGACTAGGACATTAAGGAGAAACTTGTCCTTGTGTTCTTCCATATCAATCAAGTTGACATCGGTACTTGATCTGTCCTTTGTTTTGTTTGACAACCTGAGCATACTGAATTCCTTGAGTTGCATACTGAGGATAAGTGACCAAGTTTTCCACAAACATTGCAAGCAGACAGCATGTGTCGTCACACTGATCTTTCATGCTTCATGGAACACGCTGGACATGACTTCAGTTTACTGGTAGCTAAAGAGTCTTTTGGTCTGATCTGTTGTGTAGCTGAACGAGTTAGTGACTGTGACCTTGTCTTTCTATACTTGGACTTCATTACATGAATATCTGACTGAATTGTGTCATCTCCTCTGAGAGTTTCATTGGCAGAACATGTAGTTTCATATAAAGCTGCTATATGTGAAACCTTCTCCAGAGATGGATGTTCTTCAGATTAAGCCGCTCTACATATAAATTCATGAGGTGTATGTTGTAATACCACATCACAAATACTTCATCAACCAGCGATGGGCCACATCCATCTTTAGGACAGATAAATTTGCAATCATTTGCTAGACCTCGTAATTCTGCAATCCACTGTGAATATGTTTGATCACACTTCTTCCTTGATCGCCAGAATTTGTGTCGGGCAATAATGAGATGAGTGCGCTGTTTAAAATGTGTGGTAAATTTAGCGGTGAGCTCATCGTATGGAAAGGAGGAATATGTGGTTTTAGGACCTGTGAGGAGGTACTTGCTTCTGATTCAGTCATAGATCTAGCTGTTTGCTGATCCAATAAGAGCTGCATTTGTCTTTGCTGTTCTCTTATTTTTTTCTGTTCTGTTCTTTGCTCTTTTTGCTGCTCAATTTGTGGATTTATTTGCTGCATGAGCAATTTGAGAATCATAGACATTTCTGACTCTTGAGTTGCCATCATATAGTTATAGTCCAAATTTATGACAAGGCGATGTGCTGGAAACATGACAAAAGACCAGTGCGTAACTAGGCCTATGTATTTTGTAAGTACAAAATTACCCGTGTCATAAGCGCAAACTATGTCCATTGTAGGTGCGAAAACTCCTCGTCGCCAAATGTTATGTTACCGTAAGAACTAGAAATAGACTGAATACAAGTAACAAATCAATTTAATTTAAAATCAAATGGTTCCTAAAATAAGAAATGCAGCTTGACTGGCTGAGAGCCTAGTCATCAGAAGAAGTGAAGACGGTTGACCAATGCTGTCCACTGCGCATGCACTAGTGTCAACATCCGGGTGTAGTTATGGGACTATTTGAACGTAATCGTTCAGTATGAAAACACTACAATTCTCGTTATTTTGGACATCTGTTTCATATAAATTAGCTGGGCAGGAGTGAAGAAAAAATTTAAAAATAGAAAGTGACTTGTCAATCATGCTGTGTATTACTGACTAATGCAAGAACTTAAACCTACTCCTTAAATTTCCACGCTTTCTGTTCTGGTTCTCTCATTCATCAAAAGACTAAAGCACAATATAAATGTATACAATGTTATGGAGAAAAACATAATACTTATTTTAAACAGCGATGTTACAAAATTTCTTAACATTTCGTGTTTAATTTGCTTTCAGTTCTTCCCAATGGTGATGAGTAAAGCCCTGAATAAGATTTAATGAGATCAAAGCAGCCACACAAATTATGGGGCTAAATGAGCTAATTACAGTAGGTCAACAGTATTGATACACTTTCCAATGAGGTTAAAATCAAAAACATTAAAAAAATTCAAATTAAATTTAAACTGTGTTGTCCGTATCATTTTACAGTAAGCTCTTTCTCACTCTCAAATCTTTTATGTTCCATGCGGAATACAGGACCACAACTATTGCTTGCCACCTATTTGTTTTTTGGCAGTTATCTTCAACTCTATGATAGCCTGGTCGCCTTAGCTTTTTCTTCTACTGCTCTTCTCAAGTTTATTTTTGGCCTTCCCATATTCCTCTTCCCCTGTGGTTTACTGGTTGGATGTTTCCCGAGGAGTCCGCTGGGAGGACAACATTAGACAATCTTTGAAGGACCGAGGACTAGAATGGAACCAGGCCAGGAGGAAGACAGCCGATAGGATAGTCTGGCGCTCTTTCTTCCAAACCTCTACACCTCACGGTAGAAGGGGAACGACTAAGTAAGTAAGTATGTTTCCTGAGGATAGTCTTGACTTATGGATGTGAGTGGTGGGCAATGACTACAACCCACAAAAGCCGGCTCCAACCTTCAGAAATGAGGTACTTGAGGAAAATGATTCAAGTAACAAGAAGGGACAAGGTCCAAAACTAGAAGCTTCATGGCCTCGAAACCCAGCCCTTGCAAACCAAAGTGGAACAGTCCCAGTTGTGATGGTTTAGCTATGTCTGCAGAATGGCAGAAAATCGGCTACAAAGACAGATGAGAAAACCAAGGGCCAGGGATCCAGACCTCGAGACGACCCACAGGTTACCGGGAGGACAACATCAGACAATCTCTGAAGAAAGAGGATTGGAGTGGAACCAGGCTAAATGGAAGACAGCAGATAGAATAGCATGGTGCTCTCTCTGGCTAGCCTATACACCACAGGGTAGAAGAGGAAAGTGTTTCTTGAGGGAGCTGTTTGTCCCATTTTTACTGCTTTTACTTTGTCTTTTCCTGTATATCTTGGTGTTTTTGTTATAAAAGATAACGGTCATAATGCACAATCAAGATCCTGTAGCCATTTGTCCCATTTTTACTGCTTCTACGAGTACCAGTCTATTTGCCCTTTCCTGCCTGTCCTGGTGTTTCTGTGATTAAAGACACAGGTCATAATATTCACAATCAAGATCTTCCAGCTGTTTATCCTGTTTTAACTGCTTCACCTGCATGTCCGGTTGCTTGTGTGATATTAAGACAACAGTCACAAGCACAATCAAGATCTAGCTGTTTGTTAAATGTATACTGTGTTCCTGCCATCCTCCTTTCTGTTATCCTTCTCATCACCCATTCATGACCAAGAGAAAGATCATCGTTGAAAGCAGATTCCAACGTACAAGTAAATACTGCTTCTACAATGAAACTTAATTATAAGGTTAAAAAAACATTTACAAATAAATGATTGAACACACAGACACATCAATAAAGAAAAATGCCATAAAAATTAATAAAAACTTTCATGTATAAACACTGTGTAATGGAACCACAAGACAGACAATGCATGGATCAATTAGGTCAGCTGTTTCAGGGCTAAAAAAATTTAAAAAAAAAAAACAGAAATGAATATCAAAATAAACAACAAATTTAAGCTAATTTTATTTCTGTTATTTGTTGCATGATAAGGATGGACCACATTCTCATTGCTGTTTTACTGTGATTTAGGAGAGAAAAAAATAAATATTTACAAAAATAAATATAAACAAATCTATTTTAAAAAAAACAAACAAATTCAAGCATTTTTATTCCTGTTAGTTACATGATAAGGATAAACTAACTGCCCATGACAATTGCTGTTTTATAGTGATGTGATTCCATTAATAATACAAATTATTCAGCTGCCCCTCAAACAAAACACCGCTGACAGTACATAAAAATGGGTTTTTAAAGTGGTTAAAATACCAAACTAACAATGTCAAAAATTTTCCTGGAATTCTAACCGGCTGTTCTCTCTGGTTGGCGTGCAGCTGTGATCTATTCTAACCAGATACAAATGTGGCATTTTCAGTCTACAAATAAGGAAGGGCTAAGAACAACACTTTCCGATGCTTTTGACTTTATTTGCCATTGTTTCCTGCGCCCCCTTTGTCTTGTTTGATCTGAAAGAAAGTAATAATTCCAATTTATTTTCCCACAAATCAGCCGTCTTTTTCAAACTAATCATAATGACAGAGATAAAAGATTGATGTCACATCACAAACTAACTACAGTAGGACGTCAATTATCCTAACTACCGGCGGCGTAAAAAAAAATTACAGTATCTACGCTTAGTGCACCAACAGTTATGCTGAAGTATTACTCCTGTTGCTTAATGCATTCTTTTCAGATTATTTATTCGAAGATAAGTGCAGAATTGCATAAAAATAATTTTAAGGGGAGAAGTGGCAGTGTTGTTAAGTCAAAATAGGACAAAAATGAAAACTGGTATTAGTCTATGTTCTGACAATTTATATTCTCCTGAATCTAATTGTCAAAATCATCTGTCAGAACACATTTTAATTAGGTGTGTTTTGATTGTCCTTTCCTGCCTGTCCTTGTGTTTTTGTGATTAAAGACACAGGTCATAATATTCACAATCAAGATCTTCCAGCTGTTTATCCTGTTTTAACTGCTTCACCTGCATGTCCGGTTGCTTGTGTGATATTAACTCTTACTAGAAGTAGAACAGTCCCAATTAAGATGGTTTGGCCATGTCTGCAGAATGGGAGAAGATCGGATACCACGACAAGCATGGGAAACAAAGAGCCATGGATCCAGACCCCGAGTCCGCTGGGAGGACAACATTAAACAATCTTTGAAGGACTGAGGACTAGAATGGAACCAGGCCAGGAGGAAGACAGCCGATGGGATAGTCTGGCGCTCTCTCTTCCAAACCTCTACACCTCACGGTAGAAGGGGAACGACTAAGTAAGTAAGTAAGTGTTTTGATTTTGCAAATATTTTTTTTCTTAAGAAATTGTGCTTTTCCTAAGAAAAAGGTAAAGAAAAAGGTAAAGGATCCCGTTTACACGCCCATTGAGGCATAAATAGGAATATGGTTATAGGCCCATATTTTCTTGACCATCGGCACACTAGGGGTGATGTGGTCAGCATCACGCCGGCCGCCGTAACCTTCCCAGAGTTGCTCTGGTACCCAGTTGGGGCTGGGTCGACCCAGGAGCCGTTTGCAGCCTAAAAAAATCCCACCTCATCTGGGGATCGAACCATAGACCACTGAGCTAGGAAGCCAGTGCACTAACCACTATGCTACCGCGGCTTTCCTAAGAAGCAAACCACAAATTTCTCAAAACCCTGTTTTACATAACTAATTTTCTGATAACTTGCTTATTTCTAAGTCAATCAACATGAGATTTGGCACAGATGATAGCCAATGGGTATCAAAAGTTTTGTCAGATCCAATTTCTTATCAGAGCTTTGATTTATTGCCAATAATGTAAAATTCTGAATATTGTATTACTATTTTTAGATACTCAACTTAATGAAGTTCTCGATCTCAGGATCTACTAAAGTTATAAAAAATCTAATCTGATACAAGTTTTAAAATACACTGAAGAGCTCCCATTTTAACTTTGGTGCGCATAAGTCTACAAATAAAAAAGCCTTAGTAAATTAAAATATATGATTAAAATCCAATATGGCCACCATTTACATGGTAACCAATAGCATTATACCACTACATTCGTTAGTATGCTATTACTGTTGTACGTTAACCCAGTGCATATGTCTTGGAAATCCTGCAGTTACTTATAAAAACAATATTTCATTGTAGCTCCGCCCCTTAATTTGTCATTTTTTTGTGGTTTTTGGTTTCATTGCACACAGACAACTCCATCAGTGCTCTGATCTCCTCCCTTAGATCACACAAGGATCTCAGCACAGTGCACGAACTCCATAGCATCAGTGAGAATCCCAATGTGTGTATATAGGAATCACACATTCTATTAACATTTTTATTGTGGGTAGGTTTCTAATTTTTAAATTTTTCCAGTACAGCGGCCTTGTGGCCTACTCTTAACGATTTCCAATTGCTATGGGATTTTTAACGTGCGCAACTTGCACACAGGACCTCCTATTTTTTCGCCCTTATCCTGGAAGGCTAGGCATCCGATCTTACTTCACAGGATTCCAGGTTAGGACCACTGATTCTGAAAAAAAAAATGTATTTCCATAAATTATATTCCCTCTACTAGAAATCGAAACTGGTACCTTTAGAATTCGAGGTGGACGCCATACCTCTTAGCCACTCCGGCCCCTAAAATATTTTTTTACAGGAATTATATTCCCCCTTACAACGGGCTGATCACCCGTTTGCCAGTCACTTCGATTACGGAAACAACAGCAAATGGGTTGATTTGCCGTTGCCCTAAAGACGCCACTAGGCGTGATGGGAAACAATGGCAAAGAAAACCTATCTGCTGTTGCCCTAAGACGCCACTAGGCGTAATGGCCACTGACTGCTTTGACGGTCGGTGGCTAAGGACGGAAGAAGAAGAAGATATTCCCTCTACTAGAAATCGAAACTGGTACCTTTAGAATTCGAGGTGGACGCCATACCTATTAGCCACTCCGGCCCCTAAAATATTTTTTTACAGGAGTTAAAACTCAAATTTTGGATTTAGCTCAGGACAGTCTCCTGTGGCCTTAATTGTAGGCCTAATTACACTCTGTTTTGTATAAACTGGGTATTCTCATAATGTTTCATTATCCTAACTGTTTGATTAACCAAACCAACCTTGATCCCAATTAGTTCAGATAATCGACTCTCTACTATATATATATATATATATCTTTAAATTACAGATACATAATTTAACAACAAAAATAAAATGGGAGAAAACATGTAGACTAGAAATCTAGGCTAGTAGCAGTTTACTCTAGCAACATCATGAGTCAGTAGTGGTCTTACTCTTTCTTAGTCCACTCAGAGACCCCCATGAACTACATGGAAGAGTAATATTATTCTTCTGTAATTTTTCACCTCTTGCTAGGCGTCTTTCTTTCACAACTTTACCAGTTAGTCTTCCTTCCAGTCTGCTGGCATTTCTTCTCTTTCCCAAACTTTATTATGCAGTTTATATTACGTCTCTCTAGTGTGTGTCTACATCTGCATTTATGGCCTCTGCTGGAAGGCCATCTGGTCCAGCATCTCTTGAGGCTTTATTTCTTTGTTATTTAGGTTTTCACAGTTAGCTTGTAACTCTTTCTCTGCTAGCTGGAATTTTGTGGGACCTTATTGAACTGGTCTATTTAGAAGTTCCTGAAAGTGGTCCTTCCATCTCTTCATCTGCCTTTATTGTTGCTAAATAATTTTCCATATTCTGTCATCCAGTCTGCTGGTATTTACTTTCTCTCTCAGACTTTACCAAAAAGTTTGTATATTTCTGTAGAGGCTTCTATGTCAGTATGTTAGGAATCAGTTCCACCAGATGACCAGGACACAGCTACTTACGAGCTTTTGATAGTTCTTGGCAAAACTTAAAACTTGTCGATATTTTTTCAGAAGCGTGTAACCCCAAATGGGTATTTTTTTCCACAGGGTGTTATCTCTCTTGGATAGTTTGTTAAACTTAAAAATTGTATATGGCACAGATTCCCCAAATATTCATATTTTTTCACATATATACAGCATAACTATAAAGTATCTCTGCATAATGGGCACCCCAAAATCCATAAAGTTACAAATGTGTCTGTTCAATAATGGAATGGTCCACTCTGAATGAAGACATGTGCAACGCTCACCAG